>JAQNDB010000533.1:0-78211 GCA_029204045.2 Tillandsia leiboldiana | reverse complement strand
TTTTTTTTTTTTTTTTTTTTTTTTTTTTTTTTTTTTTTTTTTTTTTTTTTTTTTTTTTTTTTTTTTTTTTTTTTTTTTTTTTTTTTTTTTTTTTTTTTTTTTTTTTTTTTTTTTTTTTTTTTTTTTTTTTTTTTTTTTTTTTTTTTTTTTTTTTTTTTTTTTTTTTTTTTTTTTTTTTTTTTTTTTTTTTTTTTTTTTTTTTTTTTTTTTTTTTTTTTTTTTTTTTTTTTTTTTTTTTTTTTTTTTTTTTTTTTTTTTTTTTTTTTTTTTTTTTTTTTTTTTTTTTTTTTTTTTTTTTTTTTTTTTTTTTTTTTTTTTTTTTTTTTTTTTTTTTTTTTTTTTTTTTTTTTTTTTTTTTTTTTTTTTTTGTTTTTTTTTTTTTTTTTTTTTTTTTTTTTTTTTTTTTTTTTTTTTTTTTTTGTTTTTTTTTTTTTTTTTTTTTTTTTTTTTTTTTTTTTTTTTTTTTTTTTTTTTTTTTTTTTTTTTTTTTTTTTTTTTTTTTTTTTTTTTTTTTTTTTTTTTTTTTTTTTTTTTTTTTTTTTGTTTTTTTTTTTTTTTTTTTTTTTTTTTTTTTTTGTTTTTTTTTTTTTTTTTTTTTTTTTTTTTTTTTTTTTTTTTTTTTTTTTTTTTTTTTTTTTTTTTTTTTTTTTTTTTTTTTTTTTTTTTTTTTTTTTTTTTTTTTTTTTTTTTTTTTTTTTTTTTTTTTTTTTTGTTTTTTTTTTTTTTTTTTTTTTTTTTTTTTTTTTTTTTTTTTTTTTGTTTTTTTTTTTTTTTTTTTTTTTTTTTTTTTTTTTTTTTTTTTTTTTTTTTTGTTTTTTTTTTTTTTTTTTTTTTTTTTTTTTTTTTTTTTTTTTTTTTTTTTTTTTTTTTTTTTTTTTTTTTTTTTTTTTTGTTTTTTTTTTTTTTTTTTTTTTTTTTTTTTTTTTTTTTTTTTTTTTTTTTTTTTTTTGTTTTTTTTTTTTTTTTTTTTTTTTTTTTTTTTTTTTTTTTTTTTTTTTTTTTTTTTTTTTTTTGTTTTTTTTTTTTTTTTTTTTTTTTTTTTTTTTTTTTTTTTTTTTTTTTTTTTTTTTTTTTTTTTTTTTTTTTTTTTTTTTTTTTTTTTTTTTTTTTTTTTTTTTTTTTTTTTTTTTTTTTTTTTTTGTTTTTTTTTTTTTTTTTTTTTTTTTTTTTTTTTTTTTTTTTTTTTTTTTTTTTTTTTTTTTTTTTTTTTTTTTTTTTTTGTTTTTTTTTTTTTTTTTTTTTTTTTTTTTTTTTTGTTTTTTTTTTTTTTTTTTTTTTTTTTTTTTTTTTTTTTTTTTTTTTTTTTTTTTTTTTTTTTTTTTTTTTTTTTTTTTTTTTTTTTTTTTTTTTTTTTTTTTTTTTTTTTTTTTTTTTTTTTTTTTTTTTTTTTTTTTTTTTTTTTTTTTTTTTTTTTTTTTTTTTTTTTTTTTTTTTTTTTTTTTTTTTTTTTTTTTTTTTTTTTTTTTTTTTTTTTTTTTTTTGTTTTTTTTTTTTTTTTTTTTTTTTTTTTTTTTTTTTTTTTTTTTTTTGTTTTTTTTTTTTTTTTTTTTTTTTTTTTTTTTTTTTTTTTTTTTTTTTTTTTTGTTTTTTTTTTTTTTTTTTTTTTTTTTTTGTTTTTTTTTTTTTTTTTTTTTTTTTTTTTTTTTTTTTTTTGTTTTTTTTTTTTTTTTTTTGTTTTTTTTTTTTTTTTTTTTTTTTTTTTTTTTTTTTTTTTTTTTTTTTTTTGTTTTTTTTTTTTTTTTTTTTTTTTTTTTTTTTTTTTTTTTTTTTTTTTTTTTTTTTTTTTTTTTTTTTTTTTTTGTTTTTTTTTTTTTTTTTTTTTTTTTTTTTTTTTTTTTTTTTTTTTTTTTTTTTTTTTTTTTTTTTTTTTTTTTTTTTTTTTTTTTTTTTTTTTTTTGTTTTTTTTTTTTTTTTTTTTTTTTTTTTTTTTTTTTTTTTTTTTTTTTTTTTTTTTTTTTTTTGTTTTTTTTTTTTTTTTTTTTTTTTTTTTTTTTTTTTTTTTTTTTTTTTTTTTTTTTTTTTTTTTTTTTTTTTTTTTTTTTTTTTTTTTTTTTTTTTTTTTTTTTTTTTTTTTTTTTTTTTTTTTTTTTTTTTGTTTTTTTTTTTTTTTTTTTTTTTTTTTTTTTTTTTTTTTTTTTTTTTTGTTTTTTTTTTTTTTTTTTTTTTTTTTTTTTTTTTTTTTTTGTTTTTTTTTTTTTTTTTTTTTTTTTTTTTTTTTTTTTTTTTTTTTTTTGTTTTTTTTTTTTTTTTTTTTTTTTTTTTTTTTTTTTTTTTTTTTTTTTTTTTTTTTTGTTTTTTTTTTTTTTTTTTTTTTTTTTTTTTTTTTTTTTTTTTTTTTTTTTTTTTTTTTTTTTTTTTTTTTTTTTTTTTTGTTTTTTTTTTTTTTTTTTTTTTTTTTTTTTTTTTTTTTTTTTTTTTTTTTTTTTTTTTTTTTTTTTTTTTTTTTTTTTTTTTTTTTTTTTTTTTTTTTTTTTTTTTTTTTTTTTTTTTTTTTTTTTTTTTTTTTTTTTTTTTTTTTTGTTTTTTTTTTTTTTTTTTTTTTTTTTTTTTTTTTTTTTTTTTTTTTTTTTTTTTTTGTTTTTTTTTTTTTTTTTTTTTTTTTTTTTTGTTTTTTTTTTTTTTTTTTTTTTTTTTTTTTTTTTTTTTTTTTTTTTTTTTTTTTTTTTTTGTTTTTTTTTTTTTTTTTTTTTTTTTTTTTTTTTTTTTTTGTTTTTTTTTTTTTTTTTTTTTTTTTTTTTTTTGTTTTTTTTTTTTTTTTTTTTTTTTTTTTTTTTTTTGTTTTTTTTTTTTTTTTTTTTTTTTTTTTTTTTTTTTTTTTTTTTTTTTTTTTTTTTTTTTTTTTTTTTTTTTTTTGTTTTTTTTTTTTTTTTTTTTTTTTTTTTTTTTTTTTTTTTTTTTTTTTTTTTTTTTTTTTTTTTTTTTGTTTTTTTTTTTTTTTTTTTTTTTTTTTTTTTTTTTTTTTTTTTTTTTTTTTTTTTTTTTTTTTTTTTTTTTTTTTTTTTTTTTTTTTTTTTTTTTTTTTTTTTTTTTTTTTTTTTTTTTTTTTTTTTTTTTTTTTTTTTTTTTTTTTTTTGTTTTTTTTTTTTTTTTTTTTTTTTTTTTTTTTTTTTTTGTTTTTTTTTTTTTTTTTTTTTTTTTTTTTTTTTTTTTTTTTTTTTTTTTTTTTTTTTTTTGTTTTTTTTTTTTTGTTTTTTTTTTTTTTTTTTTTTTTTTTTTTTTTTTTTTTTTTTTTTTTGTTTTTTTTTTTTTTTTTTTTTTTTTTTTTTTTTTTTTTTTTTTTTTTGTTTTTTTTTTTTTTTTTTTTTTTTTTTTTTTTTTTTTTTTTTTTTTTTGTTTTTTTTTTTTTTTTTTTTTTTTTTTTTTTTTTTTTTTTTTTTTTTTTTTTTTTTTTTTTTTTTTTTTTTTTTTTTTTTTGTTTTTTTTTTTTTTTTTTTTTTTTTTTTTTTTTTTTTTTTTTTTTTTTTTTTTTTTTTTTTTTTTTTTTTTTTTTTTTTTTTTTTTTTTTTTTTTTTTTTTTTTTTTTTTTTTTTTTTTTTTTTTTTTTTTTTGTTTTTTTTTTTTTTTTTTTTTTTTTTTTTTTTTTTTTTTTTTTTTTTTTTTTTTTTTTTTTTTTTTGTTTTTTTTTTTTTTTTTTTTTTTTTTTTTTTTTTTTTTTTTTTTTTTTTTTTTTTTTTTTTGTTTTTTTTTTTTTTTTTTTTTTTTTTTTTTTTGTTTTTTTTTTTTTTTTTTTTTTTTTTTTTTTTTTTTTTTTTTTTTTTTTTTTTTTTTTTGTTTTTTTTTTTTTTTTTTTTTTTTTTTTTTTTTTTTTTTTTTTTTTTTTTTTTTTTTTTTTTTTTTTTTTGTTTTTTTTTTTTTTTTTTTTTTTTTTTTTTTTTTTTTTTTTTTTTTTTTGTTTTTTTTTTTTTTTTTTTTTTTTTTTTTTTTTTGTTTTTTTTTTTTTTTTTTTTTTTTTTTTTTTTTTTTTTTTTTTTTTTGTTTTTTTTTTTTTTTTTTTTTTTTTTTTTTTTTTTTTTTTTTTTTTTTTTTTTTTTTTTTTTGTTTTTTTTTTTTTTTTTTTTTTTTTTTTTTTTTTTTTTTTTTTTTTTTTTTTTTGTTTTTTTTTTTTTTTTTTTTTTTTTTTTTTTTTTTTTTTTTTTTTTTTTTTTTTTTTTTTTTTTTGTTTTTTTTTTTTTTTTTTTTTTTTTTTTTTTTTTTTTTTTTTTTTTTTTTTTTTTTTTTTTTTTTTTTTTGTTTTTTTTTTTTTTTTTTTTTTTTTTTTTTTGTTTTTTTTTTTTTTTTTTTTTTTTTTTTTTTTTTTTTTTTTTTTTTTTTTTTTTTTTTTTTTTTTTTTTTTTTTTTGTTTTTTTTTTTTTTTTTTTTTTTTTTTTTTTTTTTTTTTTTTTTTTTTTTTTTTTTTTTTTTTTTTTTTTTTTTTTTGTTTTTTTTTTTTTTTTTTTTTTTTTTTTTTTTTTTTTTTTTTTTTTTTGTTTTTTTTTTTTTTTTTTTTTTTTTTTTTTTTTTTTTTTTTTTTTTTTTTTTTTTTTTTTTTTTTTTTTTTTTTTTGTTTTTTTTTTTTTTTTTTTTTTTTTTTTTTTTTTTTTTTTTTTTTTTTTTTTTTTTTTTTTTTTTTTTGTTTTTTTTTTTTTTTTTTTTTTTTTTTTTTTTTTTTTTGTTTTTTTTTTTTTTTTTTTTTTTTTTTTTTTTTTTTTTTTTTTTTTTTTTTTTTGTTTTTTTTTTTTTTTTTTTTTTTTTTTTTTTTTTTTTTTTTTTTTTTTTTGTTTTTTTTTTTTTTTTTTTTTTTTTTTTTTTTTTTTTTTTTTTTTTTTTTTTTTTTTTTTTTTTTTTTTTTTTTTTTTTTTTTTTTTTTTTTTTTTTTTTTTTTTTTTTTTTTTTTTTTTTTTTTTTTTTTTTTTTTTTTTTTTTTTTTTTTTTTTTTTTTTGTTTTTTTTTTTTTTTTTTTTTTTTTTTTTTTTTTTTTTTTGTTTTTTTTTTTTTTTTTTTTTTTTTTTTTTTTTTTTTTTTTTTTTTTTTTTTTTTTTTTTTTTTTTTTTTTTTTTTTTTTTTTTTTTTTTTTTTTTTTTTTTTTTTTTTTTTTTTTTTTTTTTTTTTTTTTTTTTTTTTTTTTGTTTTTTTTTTTTTTTTTTTTTTTTTTTTTTTTTTTTTTTTTTTTTTTTTTGTTTTTTTTTTTTTTTTTTTTTTTTTTTTTTTTTTTTTTTTTTTTTTTTTTTTTTTTTTTTTTTTTTTTTTTTTTGTTTTTTTTTTTTTTTTTTTTTTTTTTTTTTTTTTTTTTTTTTTTGTTTTTTTTTTTTTTTTTTTTTTTTTTTTTTTTTTTTTTTTTTTTTTTTTTTTTTTTGTTTTTTTTTTTTTTTTTTTTTTTTTTTTTTTTTTTTTTTTTTTTTTTTTTTTTTTTTTTTTTTTTTTTTTTTTTTTTTTTTTTTTTTTTTTTTTTTTTTTTTTTTTTTTTTTTTTTTTTTTTTTTTTTTTTTTTTTTTTTTTTTTTTTTTTTTTTTTTTTTTTTTTTTTTTTTTTTTTTTTTTTTGTTTTTTTTTTTTTTTTTTTTTTTTTTTTTTTTTTTTTTTTTTTTTTTTTTTTTTTTTTTTTTTTTTTTTTTTTTTTTTTTTTTTTTTTTTTTTTTTTTTTTTTTTTTTTTTTTTTTGTTTTTTTTTTTTTTTTTTTTTTTTTTTTTTTTTTTTTGTTTTTTTTTTTTTTTTTTGTTTTTTTTTTTTTTTTTTTTTTTTTTTTTTTTTTTTTTTTTTTTTTTTTTTTTTTTTGTTTTTTTTTTTTTTTTTTTTTTTTTTTTTTTTTTTTTTTTTTTTTTTTTGTTTTTTTTTTTTTTTTTTTTTTTTTTTTTTTTTTTTTTTTTTTTTTTTTTTTTTTTTTTTTTTTTGTTTTTTTTTTTTTTTTTTTTTTTTTTTTTTTTTTTTTTTTTTTTTTTTTTTTTTTTTTTTTTTTTTTTTTTTTTTTTTTTTTTTTTTTTTTTTTTTTTTTGTTTTTTTTTTTTTTTTTTTTTTTTTTTTTTTTTTTTTTTTTTTTTTTTTTTTTTTTTTTTTTTTTTTTTTGTTTTTTTTTTTTTTTTTTTTTTTTTTTTTTTTTTTTTTTTTTTTTTTTTTTTTTTTTTTTTTTTTTTTTTTTTTTTTTTTTTTTTTTTTTTTTTTTTTTTTTTTTTTTTTTTTTTTTTTTTTTTTTTTTTGTTTTTTTTTTTTTTTTTTTTTTTTTTTTTTTTTTTTTTTTTTTTTTTTTTTTTTTTTTTTTTTTTTTTTTTTTTTTTTTTTTGTTTTTTTTTTTTTTTTTTTTTTTTTTTTTTTTTTTTTTTTTTTTTTTTTTTTTTTTTTTTTTTTTTTTTTTTTTTTTTTTTTTTTTGTTTTTTTTTTTTTTTTTTTTTTTTTTTTTTTTTTTGTTTTTTTTTTTTTTGTTTTTTTTTTTTTTTTTTTTTTTTTTTTTTTTTTTTTTTTTTTTTTTGTTTTTTTTTTTTTTTTTTTTTTTTTTTTTTTTTTTTTTTTTTTTTTTTTTTTTTTTTTGTTTTTTTTTTTTTTTTTTTTTTTTTTTTTTTTTTTTTTTTTTTTTTTTTTTTTTTTTTTTTTTTTTTTTTTTTGTTTTTTTTTTTTTTTTTTTTTTTTTTTTTTTTTTTTTTTTTTTTTTTTTTTTTTTTTTTTTTTTTTTTTTTTTTTTTTTTTTTTTTTTTTTTTTTTTTTTTTTTTTGTTTTTTTTTTTTTTTTTTTTTTTTTTTTTTTTTTTTTTTTTTTTTTTTTTTTTTTTTTTTTTTTTTTTTGTTTTTTTTTTTTTTTTTTTTTTTTTTTTTTTTTTTTTTTTTTTTTTTTTTTTTTTTTTTTGTTTTTTTTTTTTTTTTTTTTTTTTTTTTTTTTTTTTTTTTGTTTTTTTTTTTTTTTTTTTTTTTTTTTTTTTTTTTTTTTTTTTTTTTTTTTTTTTTTTTTTTTTTTTTTTTTTTTTTGTTTTTTTTTTTTTTTTTTTTTTTTTTTTTTTTTTTTTTTTTTTTTTTTTTTTTTTTTTTTTTTGTTTTTTTTTTTTTTTTTTTTTTTTTTTTTTTTTTTTTTTTTTTTTTTTTTTTTTTTTTTTTTTTTTTTTTTTTTTTTTTTTTTTTTTTTTTTTTTTTTTTTTTTTTTTTTTTTTTTTTTTTTTTTTTTTTTTTTTTTTTTTTTTTTTTTTTTTTTTTTTTTTTTTTTTTTTTTTTTTTTTTTTTTTTTTTTTTTTTTTTTTTTTTTTTTTTTTTTTTTTTTTTTTTTTTTTTTTTGTTTTTTTTTTTTTTTTTTTTTTTTTTTTTTTTTTTTTTTTTTTTTTTTTTTTTGTTTTTTTTTTTTTTTTTTTTTTTTTTTTTTTTTTTTTTTTTTTTTTTTTTTTTTTTTTTTTTTTTTTTTTTTTTTTTTTTTTTTTTTTTTTTTTTTTTTTTTTTTTTTTTTTTTTTTTTTTTTTTTTTTTTTTTTTTTTGTTTTTTTTTTTTTTTTTTTTTTTTTTTTTTTTTTTTTTTTTTTTTTTTTTTTTTTTTTTTTTTTTTTTTTTTTTTTTTTTTTTTTTTTTTTTTTTGTTTTTTTTTTTTTTTTTTTTTTTTTTTTTTTTTTTTTTTTTTTTTTTTTTTTTTTTTTTTTTTTTTTTTTTTTTTTGTTTTTTTTTTTTTTTTTTTTTTTTTTTTTTTTTTTTTTTTTTTTTTTTTTTTTTTTTTTTTTTTTTTTTTTTTTTTTTTTTTTTTTTTTTTTTTTTTTTTTTTTTTTTTTTTTTTTTTTTTTTTTTTTTTTTTTTTTTTTTTTTTTTTTTTTTTTTTTTTTTTTTTTTTTTTTTTTTTTTTTTTTTTTTTTTTTTTTTTGTTTTTTTTTTTTTTTTTTTTTTTTTTTTTTTTTTTTTTTTTTTTTTTTTTTTTTTTTTTTTTTTTTTTTTTTTTTTTTTTTTTTTTTTTTTTTTTTTTTTTTTTTTGTTTTTTTTTTTTTTTTTTTTTTTTTTTTTTTTTTTTTTTTTTTTTTTTTTTTTTTTTTTTTTTGTTTTTTTTTTTTTTTTTTTTTTTTTTTTTTTTTTTTTTTTTTTTTTTTGTTTTTTTTTTTTTTTTTTTTTTTTTTTTTTTTTTTTTTTTTTTTTTTTTTTTTTTTGTTTTTTTTTTTTTTTTTTTTTTTTTTTTTTTTTTTTTTTTTTTTTTTTTTTTTTTTTTTTTTTTTTTTTTTTTTTTTTTTTTTTTTTTTTTTTTTTTTTTTTTTTTTTTTTTTTTTTTTTTTTTTTTTTTTTTTTTTTTTTTTTTTTTTTTTTTTTTTTTTTTTTTTTTTTTTTTTTTTTTTTTTTTTTTTTTTTTTTTTTTTTTTTTTTTTTTTTTTTGTTTTTTTTTTTTTTTTTTTTTTTTTTTTTTTTTTTTTTTTTTTTTTTTTTTTTTTTTTTTTTTTTTTTTTTTTTTTTTTTTTTTTTTTTTTTTTTTTTTTTTTTTTTTTTTGTTTTTTTTTTTTTTTTTTTTTTTTTTTTTTTTTTTTTTTTTTTTTTTTTTTTTTTTTTTTTTTTTTTTTTTGTTTTTTTTTTTTTTTTTTTTTTTTTTTTTTTTTTTTGTTTTTTTTTTTTTTTTTTTTTTTTTTTTTTTTTTTTTTTTTTTTTTTTTTTTTTTTTTTTTTTTTTTTTTTTTTTTTTTTTTTTTTTTTTTTTTTTTTTTTTTTTTTTTTTTTTTTTTTTTTTTTTTTTTTTTTTTTTTTTTTTTTTTTTTTTTTTGTTTTTTTTTTTTTTTTTTTTTTTTTTTTTTTTTTTTTTTTTTTTTTTTTTTTTTTTTTTTTTTTTTTTTTTTTTTTTTTTTTTTTTTTTTTTTTTTTTTTTTTTTTTTTTTTTTTTTTTTTTTTTTTTTTTTTTTTTTTTTTTTTTTTTTTTTTTTTTTTTTTTTTTTTTTTTTTTTTTTTTTTTTTTTTTTTTTTTTTTTTTTTTTTTTTTTTTTTTTTTTTTTTTTTTTTTTTTTTTTTTTTTTTTTTTTTTTTTTTTTTTTTTTTTTTTGTTTTTTTTTTTTTTTTTTTTTTTTTTTTTTTTTTTTTTTTTTTTTTTTTTTTTTTTTTTTTTTGTTTTTTTTTTTTTTTTTTTTTTTTTTTTTTTTTTTTTTTTTTTTTTTTTTTTTTTTTTTTTTTTTTTTTTTTTTTTTTTTTTTTTTTTTTTTTTTTTTTTTTTTTTTTTTTTTTTTTTTTTTTTTTTTTTTTTTTTTTTTTTTTTTTTTTTTTTTTTTTTTTTTTTTTTTTTTTTTTGTTTTTTTTTTTTTTTTTTTTTTTTTTTTTTTTTTTTTTTTTTTTTTTTTTTTTTTTTTTTTTTTTTTTTTTTTTTTTTTTTTTTTTTTTTTTTTTTTTTTTTTTTTTTTTTTTTTTTTTTTTTTTTTTTTTTTTTTTTTTTTTTTTTTTTTTTTTTTTGTTTTTTTTTTTTTTTTTTTTTTTTTTTTTTTTTTTTTTGTTTTTTTTTTTTTTTTTTTTTTTTTTTTTTTTTTTTTTTTTTTTTTTTTTTTTTTTTTTTTTTTTTTTTTTTTTTTTTTTTTTTTTTTTTTTTTTTTTTTTTTTTTTTTTTTTTTTTTTTTTTTTTTTTTTTTTTTTTTTTTTTTTTTTTTTTTTTTTTTTTTTTTTTTTTTTTTTTTTTTTTTTTTTTTTTTTTTTTTTTTTTTTTTTTTTTTTTTTTTTTTTTTTTTTTTTTTTGTTTTTTTTTTTTTTTTTTTTTTTTTTTTTTTTTTTTTTTTTTTTTTTTTTTTTTTTTTTTTTTTTTTTTTTTTTTTTTTTTTTTTTTTTTTTTTTTTTTTTTTTTTTTTTTTTTTTTTTTTTTTTTTTTTTTTTTTTTTTTTTTTTTTTTTTTTTTTTTTTTTTTTTTTTTTTTTTTTTTTTTTTTTTTTTTTTTTTTTTTTTTTTTTTTTTTTTTTTTTTTTTTTTTTTTTTTTTTTTTTTTTTTTTTTTTTTTTTTTTTTTTTTTTTTTTTTTTTTTTTTTTTTTTTTTTTTTTTTTTTTTTTTTTTTTTTTTTTTTTTTTTTTTTTTTTTTTTTTTTTTTTTTTTTTTGTTTTTTTTTTTTTTTTTTTTTTTTTTTTTTTTTTTTTTTTTTTTTTTTTTTTTTTTTTTTTTTTTTTTTTTTTTTTTTTTTTTTTTTTTTTTTTTTTTTTTTTTTTTTTTTTTTTTTTTTTTTTTTTTTTTTTTTTTTTTTTTTTTTTTTTTTTTTTTTTTTTTTTTTTTTTTTTTTTTTTTTTTTTTTTTTTTTTTTTTTTTTTTTTTTTTTTTTTTTTTTTTTTTTTTTTTTTTTGTTTTTTTTTTTTTTTTTTTTTTTTTTTTTTTTTTTTTTTTTTTTTTTTTTTTTTTTTTTTTTTTTTTTTTTTTTTTTTTTTTTTTTTTTTTTTTTTTTTTTTTTTTTTTTTTTTTTTTTTTTTTTTTGTTTTTTTTTTTTTTTTTTTTTTTTTTTTTTTTTTTTTTTTTTTTTTTTTTTTTTTTTTTTTTTTTTTTTTTTTTTTTTTTTTTTTTTTTTTTTTTTTTTTTTTTTTTTTTTTTTTTTTTTTTTTTTTTTTTTTTTTTTTTTTTTTTTTTTTTTTTTTTTTTGTTTTTTTTTTTTTTTTTTTTTTTTTTTTTTTTTTTTTTTTTTTTTTTTTTTTTTTTTTTTTTTTTTTTTTTTTTTTTTTTTTTTTTTTTTTTTTTTTTTTTTTTTTTTTTTTTTTTTTTTTTTTTTTTTTTTTTTTTTTTTTTTTTTTTTTTTTTTTTTTGTTTTTTTTTTTTTTTTTTTTTTTTTTTTTTTTTTTTTTTTTTTTTTTTTTTTTTTTTTTTTTTTTTTTTTTTTTTTTTTTTTTTTTTTTTTTTTTTTTTTTTTTTTTTTTTTTTTTTTTTTTTTGTTTTTTTTTTTTTTTTTTTTTTTTTTTTTTTTTTTTTTTTTTTTTTTTTTTTTTTTTTTTTTTTTTTTTTTTTTTTTTTTTTTTTTTTTTTTTTTTTTTTTTTTTTTTTTTTTTTTTTTTTTTTTTTTTTTTTTTTTTTTTTTTTTTTTTTTTTTTTTTTTTTTTTTTTTTTTTTTTTTTTTTTTTTTTTTTTTTTTTTTTTTTTTTTTTTTTTTTTTTTTTTTTTTTTTTTTTTTTTTTTTTTTTTTTTTTTTTTTTTTTTTTTTTTTTTGTTTTTTTTTTTTTTTTTTTTTTTTTTTTTTTTTTTTTTTTTTTTTTTTTTTTTTTTTTTTTTTTTTTTTTTTTTTTTTTTTTTTTTTTTTTTTTTTGTTTTTTTTTTTTTTTTTTTTTTTTTTTTTTTTTTTTTTTTTTTTTTTTTTTTTTTTTTTTTTTTTTTTTTTTTTTTTTTTTTTTTTTTTTTTTTTTTTTTTTTTTTTTTTTTTTTTTTTTTTTTTTTTTTTTTTTTTTTTTTTTTTTTTTTTTTTTTTTTTTTTTTTTTTTTTTTTTTTTTTTTTTTTTTTTTTTTTTTTTTTTTTTTTTTTTTTTTTTTTTTTTTTTTTTTTTTTTTTTTTTTTTTTTTTTTTTTTTTTTTTTTTTTTTTTTTTTTTTTTTTTTTTTTTTTTTTTTTTTTTTTTTTTTTTTTTTTTTTTTTTTTTTTTTTTTTTTTTTTTTTTTTTTTTTTTTTTTTTTTTTTTTTTTTTTTTTTTTTTTTTTTTTTTTTTTTTTTTTTTTTTTTTTTTTTTTTTTTTTTTTTTTTTTTTTTTTTTTTTTTTTTTTTTTTTTTTTTTTTTTTTTTTTTTTTTTTTTTTTTTTTTTTTTTTTTTTTTTTTTTTTTTTTTTTTTTTTTTTTTTTTTTTTTTTTTTTTTTTTTTTTTTTTTTTTTTTTTTTTTTTTTTTTTTTTTTTTTTTTTTTTTTTTTTTTTTTTTTTTTTTTTTTTTTTTTTGTTTTTTTTTTTTTTTTTTTTTTTTTTTTTTTTTTTTTTTTTTTTTTTTTTTTTTTTTTTTTTTTTTTTTTTTTTTTTTTTTTTTTTTTTTTTTTTTTTTTTTTTTTTTTTTTTTTTTTTTTTTTTTTTTTTTTTTTTTTTTTTTTTTTTTTTTTTTTTTTTTTTTTTTTTTTTTTTTTTTTTTTTTTTTTTTTTTTTTTTTTTTTTTTTTTTTTTTTTTTTTTTTTTTTTTTTTTTTTTTTTTTTTTTTTTTTTTTTTTTTTTTTTTTTTTTTTTTTTTTTTTTTTTTTTTTTTTTTTTTTTTTTTTTTTTTTTTTTTTTTTTTTTTTTTTTTTTTTTTTTTTTTTTTTTTTTTTTTTTTTTTTTTTTTTTTTTTTTTTTTTTTTTTTTTTTTTTTTTTTTTTTTTTTTTTTTTTTTTTTTTTTTTTTTTTTTTTTTTTTTTTTTTTTTTTTTTTTTTTTTTTTTTTTTTTTTTTTTTTGTTTTTTTTTTTTTTTTTTTTTTTTTTTTTTTTTTGTTTTTTTTTTTTTTTTTTTTTTTTTTTTTTTTTTTTTTTTTTTTTTTTTTTTTTTTTTTTTTTTTTTTTTTTTTTTTTTTTTTTTTTTTTTTTTTTTTTTTTTTTTTTTTTTTTTTTTTTTTTTTTTTTTTTTTTTTTTTTTTTTTTTTTTTTTTGTTTTTTTTTTTTTTTTTTTTTTTTTTTTTTTTTTTTTTTTTTTTTTTTTTTTTTTTTTTTTTTTTTTTTTTTTTTTTTTTTTTTTTTTTTTTTTTTTTTTTTTTTTTTTTTTTTTTTTTTTTTTTTTTTTTTTTTTTTTTTTTTTTTTTTTTTTTTTTTTTTTTTTTTTTTTTTTTTTTTTTTTTTTTTTTTTTTTTTTTTTTTTTTTTTTTTTTTTTTTTTTTTTTTTTTTTTTTTTTTTTTTTTTTTTTTTTTTTTTTTTTTTTTTTTTTTTTTTTTTTTTTTTTTTTTTTTTTTTTTTTTTTTTTTTTTTTTTTTTTTTTTTTTTTTTTTTTTTTTTTTTTTTTTTTTTTTTTTTTTTTTTTTTTTTTTTTTTTTTTTTTTTTTTTTTTTTTTTTTTTTTTTTTTTTTTTTTTTTTTTTTTTTTTTTTTTTTTTTTTTTTTTTTTTTTTTTTTTTTTTTTTTTTTTTTTTTTTTTTTTTTTTTTTTTTTTTTTTTTTTTTTTTTTTTTTTTTTTTTTTGTTTTTTTTTTTTTTTTTTTTTTTTTTTTTTTTTTTTTTTTTTTTTTTTTTTTTTTTTTTTTTTTTTTTTTTTTTTTTTTTTTTTTTTTTTTTTTTTTTTTTTTTTTTTTTTTTTTTTTTTTTTTTTTTTTTTTTTTTTTTTTTTTTTTTTTTTTTTTGTTTTTTTTTTTTTTTTTTTTTTTTTTTTTTTTTTTTTTTTTTTTTTTTTTTTTTTTTTTTTTTTTTTTTTTTTTTTTTTTTTTTTTTTTTTTTTTTTTTTTTTTTTTTTTTTTTTTTTTTTTTTTTTGTTTTTTTTTTTTTTTTTTTTTTTTTTTTTTTTTTTTTTTTTTTTTTTTTTTTTTTTTTTTTTTTTTTTTTTTTTTTTTTTTTTTTTTTTTTTTTTTTTTTTTTTTTTTTTTTTTTTTTTTTTTTTTTTTTTTTTTTTTTTTTTTTTTTTTTTTTTTTTTTTTTTTTTTTTTTTTTTTTTTTTTTTTTTTTTTTTTTTTTTTTTTTTTTTTTTTTTTTTTTTTTTTTTTTTTTTTTTTTTTTTTTTTTTTTTTTTTTTTTTTTTTTTTTTTTTTTTTTTTTTTTTTTTTTTTTTGTTTTTTTTTTTTTTTTTTTTTTTTTTTTTTTTTTTTTTTTTTTTTTTTTTTTTTTTTTTTTTTTTTTTTTTTTTTTTTTTTTTTTTTTTTTTTTTTTTTTTTTTTTTTTTTTTTTTTTTTTTTTTTTTTTTTTTTTTTTTTTTTTTTTTTTTTTTTTTTTTTTTTTTTTTTTTTTTTTTTTTTTTTTTTTTTTTTTTTTTTTTTTTTTTTTTTTTTTTTTTTTTTTTTTTTTTTGTTTTTTTTTTTTTTTTTTTTTTTTTTTTTTTTTTTTTTTTTTTTTTTTTTTTTTTTTTTTTTTTTTTTTTTTTTTTTTTTTTTTTTTTTTTTTTTTTTTTTTTTTTTTTTTTTTTTTTTTTTTTTTTTTTTTTTTTTTTTTTTTTTTTTTTTTTTTTTTTTTTTTTTTTTTTTTTTTTTTTTTTTTTTTTTTTTTTTTTTTTTTTTTTTTTTTTTTTTTTTTTTTTTTTTTTTTTTTTTTTTTTTTTTTTTTTTTTTTTTTTTTTTTTTTTTTTTTTTTTTTTTTTTTTTTTTTTTTTTTTTTTTTTTTTTTTTTTTTTTTTTTTTTTTTTTTTTTTTTTTTTTTTTTTTTTTTTTTTTTTTTTTTTTTTTTTTTTTTTTTTTTTTTTTTTTTTTTTTTTTTTTTTTTTTTTTTTTTTTTTTTTTTTTTTTTTTTTTTTTTTTTTTTTTTTTTTTTTTTTTTTTTTTTTTTTTTTTTTTTTTTTTTTTTTTTTTTTTTTTTTTTTTTTTTTTTTTTTTTTTTTTTTTTTTTTTTTTTTTTTTTTTTTTTTTTTTTTTTTTTTTTTTTTTTTTTTTTTTTTTTTTTTTTTTTTTTTTTTTTTTTTTTTTTTTTTTTTTTTTTTTTTTTTTTTTTTTTTTTTTTTTTTTTTTTTTTTTTTTTTTTTTTTTTTTTTTTTTTTTTTTTTTTTTTTTTTTTTTTTTTTTTTTTTTTTTTTTTTTTTTTTTTTTTTTTTTTTTTTTTTTTTTTTTTTTTTTTTTTTTTTTTTTTTTTTTTTTTTTTTTTTTTTTTTTTTTTTTTTTTTTTTTTTTTTTTTTTTTTTTTTTTTTTTTTTTTTTTTTTTTTTTTTTTTTTTTTTTTTTTTTTTTTTTTTTTTTTTGTTTTTTTTTTTTTTTTTTTTTTTTTTTTTTTTTTTTTTTTTTTTTTTTTTTTTTTTTTTTTTTTTTTTTTTTTTTTTTTTTTTTTTTTTTTTTTTTTTTTTTTTTTTTTTTTTTTTTTTTTTTTTTTTTGTTTTTTTTTTTTTTTTTTTTTTTTTTTTTTTTTTTTTTTTTTTTTTTTTTTTTTTTTTTTTTTTTTTTTTTTTTTTTTTTTTTTTTTTTTTTTTTTTTTTTTTTTTTTTTTTTTTTTTTTTTTTTTTTTTTTTTTTTTTTTTTTTTTTTTTTTTTTTTTTTTTTTTTTTTTTTTTTTTTTTTTTTTTTTTTTTTTTTTTTTTTTTTTTTTTTTTTTTTTTTTTTTTTTTTTTTTTTTTTTTTTTTTTTTTTTTTTTTTTTTTTTTTTTTTTTTTTTTTTTTTTTTTTTTTTTTTTTTTTTTTTTTTTTTTTTTTTTTTTTTTTTTTTTTTTTTTTTTTTTTTTTTTTTTTTTTTTTTTTTTTTTTTTTTTTTTTTTTTTTTTTTTTTTTTTTTTTTTTTTTTTTTTTTTTTTTTTTTTTTTTTTTTTTTTTTTTTTTTTTTTTTTTTTTTTTTTTTTTTTTTTTTTTTTTTTTTTTTTTTTTTTTTTTTTTTTTTTTTTTTTTTTTTTTTTTTTTTTTTTTTTTTTTTTTTTTTTTTTTTTTTTTTTTTTTTTTTTTTTTTTTTTTTTTTTTTTTTTTTTTTTTTTTTTTTTTTTTTTTTTTTTTTTTTTTTTTTTTTTTTTTTTTTTTTTTTTTTTTTTTTTTTTTTTTTTTTTTTTTTTTTTTTTTTTTTTTTTTTTTTTTTTTTTTTTTTTTTTTTTTTTTTTTTTTTTTTTTTTTTTTTTTTTTTTTTTTTTTTTTTTTTTTTTTTTTTTTTTTTTTTTTTTTTTTTTTTTTTTTTTTTTTTTTTTTTTTTTTTTTTTTTTTTTTTTTTTTTTTTTTTTTTTTTTTTTTTTTTTTTTTTTTTTTTTTTTTTTTTTTTTTTTTTTTTTTTTTTTTTTTTTTTTTTTTTTTTTTTTTTTTTTTTTTTTTTTTTTTTTTTTTTTTTTTTTTTTTTTTTTTTTTTTTTTTTTTTTTTTTTTTTTTTTTTTTTTTTTTTTTTTTTTTTTTTTTTTTTTTTTTTTTTTTTTTTTTTTTTTTTTTTTTTTTTTTTTTTTTTTTTTTTTTTTTTTTTTTTTTTTTTTTTTTTTTTTTTTTTTTTTTTTTTTTTTTTTTTTTTTTTTTTTTTTTTTTTTTTTTTTTTTTTTTTTTTTTTTTTTTTTTTTTTTTTTTTTTTTTTTTTTTTTTTTTTTTTTTTTTTTTTTTTTTTTTTTTTTTTTTTTTTTTTTTTTTTTTTTTTTTTTTTTTTTTTTTTTTTTTTTTTTTTTTTTTTTTTTTTTTTTTTTTTTTTTTTTTTTTTTTTTTTTTTTTTTTTTTTTTTTTTTTTTTTTTTTTTTTTTTTTTTTTTTTTTTTTTTTTTTTTTTTTTTTTTTTTTTTTTTTTTTTTTTTTTTTTTTTTTTTTTTTTTTTTTTTTTTTTTTTTTTTTTTTTTTTTTTTTTTTTTTTTTTTTTTTTTTTTTTTTTTTTTTTTTTTTTTTTTTTTTTTTTTTTTTTTTTTTTTTTTTTTTTTTTTTTTTTTTTTTTTTTTTTTTTTTTTTTTTTTTTTTTTTTTTTTTTTTTTTTTTTTTTTTTTTTTTTTTTTTTTTTTTTTTTTTTTTTTTTTTTTTTTTTTTTTTTTTTTTTTTTTTTTTTTTTTTTTTTTTTTTTTTTTTTTTTTTTTTTTTTTTTTTTTTTTTTTTTTTTTTTTTTTTTTTTTTTTTTTTTTTTTTTTTTTTTTTTTTTTTTTTTTTTTTTTTTTTTTTTTTTTTTTTTTTTTTTTTTTTTTTTTTTTTTTTTTTTTTTTTTTTTTTTTTTTTTTTTTTTTTTTTTTTTTTTTTTTTTTTTTTTTTTTTTTTTTTTTTTTTTTTTTTTTTTTTTTTTTTTTTTTTTTTTTTTTTTTTTTTTTTTTTTTTTTTTTTTTTTTTTTTTTTTTTTTTTTTTTTTTTTTTTTTTTTTTTTTTTTTTTTTTTTTTTTTTTTTTTTTTTTTTTTTTTTTTTTTTTTTTTTTTTTTTTTTTTTTTTTTTTTTTTTTTTTTTTTTTTTTTTTTTTTTTTTTTTTTTTTTTTTTTTTTTTTTTTTTTTTTTTTTTTTTTTTTTTTTTTTTTTTTTTTTTTTTTTTTTTTTTTTTTTTTTTTTTTTTTTTTTTTTTTTTTTTTTTTTTTTTTTTTTTTTTTTTTTTTTTTTTTTTTTTTTTTTTTTTTTTTTTTTTTTTTTTTTTTTTTTTTTTTTTTTTTTTTTTTTTTTTTTTTTTTTTTTTTTTTTTTTTTTTTTTTTTTTTTTTTTTTTTTTTTTTTTTTTTTTTTTTTTTTTTTTTTTTTTTTTTTTTTTTTTTTTTTTTTTTTTTTTTTTTTTTTTTTTTTTTTTTTTTTTTTTTTTTTTTTTTTTTTTTTTTTTTTTTTTTTTTTTTTTTTTTTTTTTTTTTTTTTTTTTTTTTTTTTTTTTTTTTTTTTTTTTTTTTTTTTTTTTTTTTTTTTTTTTTTTTTTTTTTTTTTTTTTTTTTTTTTTTTTTTTTTTTTTTTTTTTTTTTTTTTTTTTTTTTTTTTTTTTTTTTTTTTTTTTTTTTTTTTTTTTTTTTTTTTTTTTTTTTTTTTTTTTTTTTTTTTTTTTTTTTTTTTTTTTTTTTTTTTTTTTTTTTTTTTTTTTTTTTTTTTTTTTTTTTTTTTTTTTTTTTTTTTTTTTTTTTTTTTTTTTTTTTTTTTTTTTTTTTTTTTTTTTTTTTTTTTTTTTTTTTTTTTTTTTTTTTTTTTTTTTTTTTTTTTTTTTTTTTTTTTTTTTTTTTTTTTTTTTTTTTTTTTTTTTTTTTTTTTTTTTTTTTTTTTTTTTTTTTTTTTTTTTTTTTTTTTTTTTTTTTTTTTTTTTTTTTTTTTTTTTTTTTTTTTTTTTTTTTTTTTTTTTTTTTTTTTTTTTTTTTTTTTTTTTTTTTTTTTTTTTTTTTTTTTTTTTTTTTTTTTTTTTTTTTTTTTTTTTTTTTTTTTTTTTTTTTTTTTTTTTTTTTTTTTTTTTTTTTTTTTTTTTTTTTTTTTTTTTTTTTTTTTTTTTTTTTTTTTTTTTTTTTTTTTTTTTTTTTTTTTTTTTTTTTTTTTTTTTTTTTTTTTTTTTTTTTTTTTTTTTTTTTTTTTTTTTTTTTTTTTTTTTTTTTTTTTTTTTTTTTTTTTTTTTTTTTTTTTTTTTTTTTTTTTTTTTTTTTTTTTTTTTTTTTTTTTTTTTTTTTTTTTTTTTTTTTTTTTTTTTTTTTTTTTTTTTTTTTTTTTTTTTTTTTTTTTTTTTTTTTTTTTTTTTTTTTTTTTTTTTTTTTTTTTTTTTTTTTTTTTTTTTTTTTTTTTTTTTTTTTTTTTTTTTTTTTTTTTTTTTTTTTTTTTTTTTTTTTTTTTTTTTTTTTTTTTTTTTTTTTTTTTTTTTTTTTTTTTTTTTTTTTTTTTTTTTTTTTTTTTTTTTTTTTTTTTTTTTTTTTTTTTTTTTTTTTTTTTTTTTTTTTTTTTTTTTTTTTTTTTTTTTTTTTTTTTTTTTTTTTTTTTTTTTTTTTTTTTTTTTTTTTTTTTTTTTTTTTTTTTTTTTTTTTTTTTTTTTTTTTTTTTTTTTTTTTTTTTTTTTTTTTTTTTTTTTTTTTTTTTTTTTTTTTTTTTTTTTTTTTTTTTTTTTTTTTTTTTTTTTTTTTTTTTTTTTTTTTTTTTTTTTTTTTTTTTTTTTTTTTTTTTTTTTTTTTTTTTTTTTTTTTTTTTTTTTTTTTTTTTTTTTTTTTTTTTTTTTTTTTTTTTTTTTTTTTTTTTTTTTTTTTTTTTTTTTTTTTTTTTTTTTTTTTTTTTTTTTTTTTTTTTTTTTTTTTTTTTTTTTTTTTTTTTTTTTTTTTTTTTTTTTTTTTTTTTTTTTTTTTTTTTTTTTTTTTTTTTTTTTTTTTTTTTTTTTTTTTTTTTTTTTTTTTTTTTTTTTTTTTTTTTTTTTTTTTTTTTTTTTTTTTTTTTTTTTTTTTTTTTTTTTTTTTTTTTTTTTTTTTTTTTTTTTTTTTTTTTTTTTTTTTTTTTTTTTTTTTTTTTTTTTTTTTTTTTTTTTTTTTTTTTTTTTTTTTTTTTTTTTTTTTTTTTTTTTTTTTTTTTTTTTTTTTTTTTTTTTTTTTTTTTTTTTTTTTTTTTTTTTTTTTTTTTTTTTTTTTTTTTTTTTTTTTTTTTTTTTTTTTTTTTTTTTTTTTTTTTTTTTTTTTTTTTTTTTTTTTTTTTTTTTTTTTTTTTTTTTTTTTTTTTTTTTTTTTTTTTTTTTTTTTTTTTTTTTTTTTTTTTTTTTTTTTTTTTTTTTTTTTTTTTTTTTTTTTTTTTTTTTTTTTTTTTTTTTTTTTTTTTTTTTTTTTTTTTTTTTTTTTTTTTTTTTTTTTTTTTTTTTTTTTTTTTTTTTTTTTTTTTTTTTTTTTTTTTTTTTTTTTTTTTTTTTTTTTTTTTTTTTTTTTTTTTTTTTTTTTTTTTTTTTTTTTTTTTTTTTTTTTTTTTTTTTTTTTTTTTTTTTTTTTTTTTTTTTTTTTTTTTTTTTTTTTTTTTTTTTTTTTTTTTTTTTTTTTTTTTTTTTTTTTTTTTTTTTTTTTTTTTTTTTTTTTTTTTTTTTTTTTTTTTTTTTTTTTTTTTTTTTTTTTTTTTTTTTTTTTTTTTTTTTTTTTTTTTTTTTTTTTTTTTTTTTTTTTTTTTTTTTTTTTTTTTTTTTTTTTTTTTTTTTTTTTTTTTTTTTTTTTTTTTTTTTTTTTTTTTTTTTTTTTTTTTTTTTTTTTTTTTTTTTTTTTTTTTTTTTTTTTTTTTTTTTTTTTTTTTTTTTTTTTTTTTTTTTTTTTTTTTTTTTTTTTTTTTTTTTTTTTTTTTTTTTTTTTTTTTTTTTTTTTTTTTTTTTTTTTTTTTTTTTTTTTTTTTTTTTTTTTTTTTTTTTTTTTTTTTTTTTTTTTTTTTTTTTTTTTTTTTTTTTTTTTTTTTTTTTTTTTTTTTTTTTTTTTTTTTTTTTTTTTTTTTTTTTTTTTTTTTTTTTTTTTTTTTTTTTTTTTTTTTTTTTTTTTTTTTTTTTTTTTTTTTTTTTTTTTTTTTTTTTTTTTTTTTTTTTTTTTTTTTTTTTTTTTTTTTTTTTTTTTTTTTTTTTTTTTTTTTTTTTTTTTTTTTTTTTTTTTTTTTTTTTTTTTTTTTTTTTTTTTTTTTTTTTTTTTTTTTTTTTTTTTTTTTTTTTTTTTTTTTTTTTTTTTTTTTTTTTTTTTTTTTTTTTTTTTTTTTTTTTTTTTTTTTTTTTTTTTTTTTTTTTTTTTTTTTTTTTTTTTTTTTTTTTTTTTTTTTTTTTTTTTTTTTTTTTTTTTTTTTTTTTTTTTTTTTTTTTTTTTTTTTTTTTTTTTTTTTTTTTTTTTTTTTTTTTTTTTTTTTTTTTTTTTTTTTTTTTTTTTTTTTTTTTTTTTTTTTTTTTTTTTTTTTTTTTTTTTTTTTTTTTTTTTTTTTTTTTTTTTTTTTTTTTTTTTTTTTTTTTTTTTTTTTTTTTTTTTTTTTTTTTTTTTTTTTTTTTTTTTTTTTTTTTTTTTTTTTTTTTTTTTTTTTTTTTTTTTTTTTTTTTTTTTTTTTTTTTTTTTTTTTTTTTTTTTTTTTTTTTTTTTTTTTTTTTTTTTTTTTTTTTTTTTTTTTTTTTTTTTTTTTTTTTTTTTTTTTTTTTTTTTTTTTTTTTTTTTTTTTTTTTTTTTTTTTTTTTTTTTTTTTTTTTTTTTTTTTTTTTTTTTTTTTTTTTTTTTTTTTTTTTTTTTTTTTTTTTTTTTTTTTTTTTTTTTTTTTTTTTTTTTTTTTTTTTTTTTTTTTTTTTTTTTTTTTTTTTTTTTTTTTTTTTTTTTTTTTTTTTTTTTTTTTTTTTTTTTTTTTTTTTTTTTTTTTTTTTTTTTTTTTTTTTTTTTTTTTTTTTTTTTTTTTTTTTTTTTTTTTTTTTTTTTTTTTTTTTTTTTTTTTTTTTTTTTTTTTTTTTTTTTTTTTTTTTTTTTTTTTTTTTTTTTTTTTTTTTTTTTTTTTTTTTTTTTTTTTTTTTTTTTTTTTTTTTTTTTTTTTTTTTTTTTTTTTTTTTTTTTTTTTTTTTTTTTTTTTTTTTTTTTTTTTTTTTTTTTTTTTTTTTTTTTTTTTTTTTTTTTTTTTTTTTTTTTTTTTTTTTTTTTTTTTTTTTTTTTTTTTTTTTTTTTTTTTTTTTTTTTTTTTTTTTTTTTTTTTTTTTTTTTTTTTTTTTTTTTTTTTTTTTTTTTTTTTTTTTTTTTTTTTTTTTTTTTTTTTTTTTTTTTTTTTTTTTTTTTTTTTTTTTTTTTTTTTTTTTTTTTTTTTTTTTTTTTTTTTTTTTTTTTTTTTTTTTTTTTTTTTTTTTTTTTTTTTTTTTTTTTTTTTTTTTTTTTTTTTTTTTTTTTTTTTTTTTTTTTTTTTTTTTTTTTTTTTTTTTTTTTTTTTTTTTTTTTTTTTTTTTTTTTTTTTTTTTTTTTTTTTTTTTTTTTTTTTTTTTTTTTTTTTTTTTTTTTTTTTTTTTTTTTTTTTTTTTTTTTTTTTTTTTTTTTTTTTTTTTTTTTTTTTTTTTTTTTTTTTTTTTTTTTTTTTTTTTTTTTTTTTTTTTTTTTTTTTTTTTTTTTTTTTTTTTTTTTTTTTTTTTTTTTTTTTTTTTTTTTTTTTTTTTTTTTTTTTTTTTTTTTTTTTTTTTTTTTTTTTTTTTTTTTTTTTTTTTTTTTTTTTTTTTTTTTTTTTTTTTTTTTTTTTTTTTTTTTTTTTTTTTTTTTTTTTTTTTTTTTTTTTTTTTTTTTTTTTTTTTTTTTTTTTTTTTTTTTTTTTTTTTTTTTTTTTTTTTTTTTTTTTTTTTTTTTTTTTTTTTTTTTTTTTTTTTTTTTTTTTTTTTTTTTTTTTTTTTTTTTTTTTTTTTTTTTTTTTTTTTTTTTTTTTTTTTTTTTTTTTTTTTTTTTTTTTTTTTTTTTTTTTTTTTTTTTTTTTTTTTTTTTTTTTTTTTTTTTTTTTTTTTTTTTTTTTTTTTTTTTTTTTTTTTTTTTTTTTTTTTTTTTTTTTTTTTTTTTTTTTTTTTTTTTTTTTTTTTTTTTTTTTTTTTTTTTTTTTTTTTTTTTTTTTTTTTTTTTTTTTTTTTTTTTTTTTTTTTTTTTTTTTTTTTTTTTTTTTTTTTTTTTTTTTTTTTTTTTTTTTTTTTTTTTTTTTTTTTTTTTTTTTTTTTTTTTTTTTTTTTTTTTTTTTTTTTTTTTTTTTTTTTTTTTTTTTTTTTTTTTTTTTTTTTTTTTTTTTTTTTTTTTTTTTTTTTTTTTTTTTTTTTTTTTTTTTTTTTTTTTTTTTTTTTTTTTTTTTTTTTTTTTTTTTTTTTTTTTTTTTTTTTTTTTTTTTTTTTTTTTTTTTTTTTTTTTTTTTTTTTTTTTTTTTTTTTTTTTTTTTTTTTTTTTTTTTTTTTTTTTTTTTTTTTTTTTTTTTTTTTTTTTTTTTTTTTTTTTTTTTTTTTTTTTTTTTTTTTTTTTTTTTTTTTTTTTTTTTTTTTTTTTTTTTTTTTTTTTTTTTTTTTTTTTTTTTTTTTTTTTTTTTTTTTTTTTTTTTTTTTTTTTTTTTTTTTTTTTTTTTTTTTTTTTTTTTTTTTTTTTTTTTTTTTTTTTTTTTTTTTTTTTTTTTTTTTTTTTTTTTTTTTTTTTTTTTTTTTTTTTTTTTTTTTTTTTTTTTTTTTTTTTTTTTTTTTTTTTTTTTTTTTTTTTTTTTTTTTTTTTTTTTTTTTTTTTTTTTTTTTTTTTTTTTTTTTTTTTTTTTTTTTTTTTTTTTTTTTTTTTTTTTTTTTTTTTTTTTTTTTTTTTTTTTTTTTTTTTTTTTTTTTTTTTTTTTTTTTTTTTTTTTTTTTTTTTTTTTTTTTTTTTTTTTTTTTTTTTTTTTTTTTTTTTTTTTTTTTTTTTTTTTTTTTTTTTTTTTTTTTTTTTTTTTTTTTTTTTTTTTTTTTTTTTTTTTTTTTTTTTTTTTTTTTTTTTTTTTTTTTTTTTTTTTTTTTTTTTTTTTTTTTTTTTTTTTTTTTTTTTTTTTTTTTTTTTTTTTTTTTTTTTTTTTTTTTTTTTTTTTTTTTTTTTTTTTTTTTTTTTTTTTTTTTTTTTTTTTTTTTTTTTTTTTTTTTTTTTTTTTTTTTTTTTTTTTTTTTTTTTTTTTTTTTTTTTTTTTTTTTTTTTTTTTTTTTTTTTTTTTTTTTTTTTTTTTTTTTTTTTTTTTTTTTTTTTTTTTTTTTTTTTTTTTTTTTTTTTTTTTTTTTTTTTTTTTTTTTTTTTTTTTTTTTTTTTTTTTTTTTTTTTTTTTTTTTTTTTTTTTTTTTTTTTTTTTTTTTTTTTTTTTTTTTTTTTTTTTTTTTTTTTTTTTTTTTTTTTTTTTTTTTTTTTTTTTTTTTTTTTTTTTTTTTTTTTTTTTTTTTTTTTTTTTTTTTTTTTTTTTTTTTTTTTTTTTTTTTTTTTTTTTTTTTTTTTTTTTTTTTTTTTTTTTTTTTTTTTTTTTTTTTTTTTTTTTTTTTTTTTTTTTTTTTTTTTTTTTTTTTTTTTTTTTTTTTTTTTTTTTTTTTTTTTTTTTTTTTTTTTTTTTTTTTTTTTTTTTTTTTTTTTTTTTTTTTTTTTTTTTTTTTTTTTTTTTTTTTTTTTTTTTTTTTTTTTTTTTTTTTTTTTTTTTTTTTTTTTTTTTTTTTTTTTTTTTTTTTTTTTTTTTTTTTTTTTTTTTTTTTTTTTTTTTTTTTTTTTTTTTTTTTTTTTTTTTTTTTTTTTTTTTTTTTTTTTTTTTTTTTTTTTTTTTTTTTTTTTTTTTTTTTTTTTTTTTTTTTTTTTTTTTTTTTTTTTTTTTTTTTTTTTTTTTTTTTTTTTTTTTTTTTTTTTTTTTTTTTTTTTTTTTTTTTTTTTTTTTTTTTTTTTTTTTTTTTTTTTTTTTTTTTTTTTTTTTTTTTTTTTTTTTTTTTTTTTTTTTTTTTTTTTTTTTTTTTTTTTTTTTTTTTTTTTTTTTTTTTTTTTTTTTTTTTTTTTTTTTTTTTTTTTTTTTTTTTTTTTTTTTTTTTTTTTTTTTTTTTTTTTTTTTTTTTTTTTTTTTTTTTTTTTTTTTTTTTTTTTTTTTTTTTTTTTTTTTTTTTTTTTTTTTTTTTTTTTTTTTTTTTTTTTTTTTTTTTTTTTTTTTTTTTTTTTTTTTTTTTTTTTTTTTTTTTTTTTTTTTTTTTTTTTTTTTTTTTTTTTTTTTTTTTTTTTTTTTTTTTTTTTTTTTTTTTTTTTTTTTTTTTTTTTTTTTTTTTTTTTTTTTTTTTTTTTTTTTTTTTTTTTTTTTTTTTTTTTTTTTTTTTTTTTTTTTTTTTTTTTTTTTTTTTTTTTTTTTTTTTTTTTTTTTTTTTTTTTTTTTTTTTTTTTTTTTTTTTTTTTTTTTTTTTTTTTTTTTTTTTTTTTTTTTTTTTTTTTTTTTTTTTTTTTTTTTTTTTTTTTTTTTTTTTTTTTTTTTTTTTTTTTTTTTTTTTTTTTTTTTTTTTTTTTTTTTTTTTTTTTTTTTTTTTTTTTTTTTTTTTTTTTTTTTTTTTTTTTTTTTTTTTTTTTTTTTTTTTTTTTTTTTTTTTTTTTTTTTTTTTTTTTTTTTTTTTTTTTTTTTTTTTTTTTTTTTTTTTTTTTTTTTTTTTTTTTTTTTTTTTTTTTTTTTTTTTTTTTTTTTTTTTTTTTTTTTTTTTTTTTTTTTTTTTTTTTTTTTTTTTTTTTTTTTTTTTTTTTTTTTTTTTTTTTTTTTTTTTTTTTTTTTTTTTTTTTTTTTTTTTTTTTTTTTTTTTTTTTTTTTTTTTTTTTTTTTTTTTTTTTTTTTTTTTTTTTTTTTTTTTTTTTTTTTTTTTTTTTTTTTTTTTTTTTTTTTTTTTTTTTTTTTTTTTTTTTTTTTTTTTTTTTTTTTTTTTTTTTTTTTTTTTTTTTTTTTTTTTTTTTTTTTTTTTTTTTTTTTTTTTTTTTTTTTTTTTTTTTTTTTTTTTTTTTTTTTTTTTTTTTTTTTTTTTTTTTTTTTTTTTTTTTTTTTTTTTTTTTTTTTTTTTTTTTTTTTTTTTTTTTTTTTTTTTTTTTTTTTTTTTTTTTTTTTTTTTTTTTTTTTTTTTTTTTTTTTTTTTTTTTTTTTTTTTTTTTTTTTTTTTTTTTTTTTTTTTTTTTTTTTTTTTTTTTTTTTTTTTTTTTTTTTTTTTTTTTTTTTTTTTTTTTTTTTTTTTTTTTTTTTTTTTTTTTTTTTTTTTTTTTTTTTTTTTTTTTTTTTTTTTTTTTTTTTTTTTTTTTTTTTTTTTTTTTTTTTTTTTTTTTTTTTTTTTTTTTTTTTTTTTTTTTTTTTTTTTTTTTTTTTTTTTTTTTTTTTTTTTTTTTTTTTTTTTTTTTTTTTTTTTTTTTTTTTTTTTTTTTTTTTTTTTTTTTTTTTTTTTTTTTTTTTTTTTTTTTTTTTTTTTTTTTTTTTTTTTTTTTTTTTTTTTTTTTTTTTTTTTTTTTTTTTTTTTTTTTTTTTTTTTTTTTTTTTTTTTTTTTTTTTTTTTTTTTTTTTTTTTTTTTTTTTTTTTTTTTTTTTTTTTTTTTTTTTTTTTTTTTTTTTTTTTTTTTTTTTTTTTTTTTTTTTTTTTTTTTTTTTTTTTTTTTTTTTTTTTTTTTTTTTTTTTTTTTTTTTTTTTTTTTTTTTTTTTTTTTTTTTTTTTTTTTTTTTTTTTTTTTTTTTTTTTTTTTTTTTTTTTTTTTTTTTTTTTTTTTTTTTTTTTTTTTTTTTTTTTTTTTTTTTTTTTTTTTTTTTTTTTTTTTTTTTTTTTTTTTTTTTTTTTTTTTTTTTTTTTTTTTTTTTTTTTTTTTTTTTTTTTTTTTTTTTTTTTTTTTTTTTTTTTTTTTTTTTTTTTTTTTTTTTTTTTTTTTTTTTTTTTTTTTTTTTTTTTTTTTTTTTTTTTTTTTTTTTTTTTTTTTTTTTTTTTTTTTTTTTTTTTTTTTTTTTTTTTTTTTTTTTTTTTTTTTTTTTTTTTTTTTTTTTTTTTTTTTTTTTTTTTTTTTTTTTTTTTTTTTTTTTTTTTTTTTTTTTTTTTTTTTTTTTTTTTTTTTTTTTTTTTTTTTTTTTTTTTTTTTTTTTTTTTTTTTTTTTTTTTTTTTTTTTTTTTTTTTTTTTTTTTTTTTTTTTTTTTTTTTTTTTTTTTTTTTTTTTTTTTTTTTTTTTTTTTTTTTTTTTTTTTTTTTTTTTTTTTTTTTTTTTTTTTTTTTTTTTTTTTTTTTTTTTTTTTTTTTTTTTTTTTTTTTTTTTTTTTTTTTTTTTTTTTTTTTTTTTTTTTTTTTTTTTTTTTTTTTTTTTTTTTTTTTTTTTTTTTTTTTTTTTTTTTTTTTTTTTTTTTTTTTTTTTTTTTTTTTTTTTTTTTTTTTTTTTTTTTTTTTTTTTTTTTTTTTTTTTTTTTTTTTTTTTTTTTTTTTTTTTTTTTTTTTTTTTTTTTTTTTTTTTTTTTTTTTTTTTTTTTTTTTTTTTTTTTTTTTTTTTTTTTTTTTTTTTTTTTTTTTTTTTTTTTTTTTTTTTTTTTTTTTTTTTTTTTTTTTTTTTTTTTTTTTTTTTTTTTTTTTTTTTTTTTTTTTTTTTTTTTTTTTTTTTTTTTTTTTTTTTTTTTTTTTTTTTTTTTTTTTTTTTTTTTTTTTTTTTTTTTTTTTTTTTTTTTTTTTTTTTTTTTTTTTTTTTTTTTTTTTTTTTTTTTTTTTTTTTTTTTTTTTTTTTTTTTTTTTTTTTTTTTTTTTTTTTTTTTTTTTTTTTTTTTTTTTTTTTTTTTTTTTTTTTTTTTTTTTTTTTTTTTTTTTTTTTTTTTTTTTTTTTTTTTTTTTTTTTTTTTTTTTTTTTTTTTTTTTTTTTTTTTTTTTTTTTTTTTTTTTTTTTTTTTTTTTTTTTTTTTTTTTTTTTTTTTTTTTTTTTTTTTTTTTTTTTTTTTTTTTTTTTTTTTTTTTTTTTTTTTTTTTTTTTTTTTTTTTTTTTTTTTTTTTTTTTTTTTTTTTTTTTTTTTTTTTTTTTTTTTTTTTTTTTTTTTTTTTTTTTTTTTTTTTTTTTTTTTTTTTTTTTTTTTTTTTTTTTTTTTTTTTTTTTTTTTTTTTTTTTTTTTTTTTTTTTTTTTTTTTTTTTTTTTTTTTTTTTTTTTTTTTTTTTTTTTTTTTTTTTTTTTTTTTTTTTTTTTTTTTTTTTTTTTTTTTTTTTTTTTTTTTTTTTTTTTTTTTTTTTTTTTTTTTTTTTTTTTTTTTTTTTTTTTTTTTTTTTTTTTTTTTTTTTTTTTTTTTTTTTTTTTTTTTTTTTTTTTTTTTTTTTTTTTTTTTTTTTTTTTTTTTTTTTTTTTTTTTTTTTTTTTTTTTTTTTTTTTTTTTTTTTTTTTTTTTTTTTTTTTTTTTTTTTTTTTTTTTTTTTTTTTTTTTTTTTTTTTTTTTTTTTTTTTTTTTTTTTTTTTTTTTTTTTTTTTTTTTTTTTTTTTTTTTTTTTTTTTTTTTTTTTTTTTTTTTTTTTTTTTTTTTTTTTTTTTTTTTTTTTTTTTTTTTTTTTTTTTTTTTTTTTTTTTTTTTTTTTTTTTTTTTTTTTTTTTTTTTTTTTTTTTTTTTTTTTTTTTTTTTTTTTTTTTTTTTTTTTTTTTTTTTTTTTTTTTTTTTTTTTTTTTTTTTTTTTTTTTTTTTTTTTTTTTTTTTTTTTTTTTTTTTTTTTTTTTTTTTTTTTTTTTTTTTTTTTTTTTTTTTTTTTTTTTTTTTTTTTTTTTTTTTTTTTTTTTTTTTTTTTTTTTTTTTTTTTTTTTTTTTTTTTTTTTTTTTTTTTTTTTTTTTTTTTTTTTTTTTTTTTTTTTTTTTTTTTTTTTTTTTTTTTTTTTTTTTTTTTTTTTTTTTTTTTTTTTTTTTTTTTTTTTTTTTTTTTTTTTTTTTTTTTTTTTTTTTTTTTTTTTTTTTTTTTTTTTTTTTTTTTTTTTTTTTTTTTTTTTTTTTTTTTTTTTTTTTTTTTTTTTTTTTTTTTTTTTTTTTTTTTTTTTTTTTTTTTTTTTTTTTTTTTTTTTTTTTTTTTTTTTTTTTTTTTTTTTTTTTTTTTTTTTTTTTTTTTTTTTTTTTTTTTTTTTTTTTTTTTTTTTTTTTTTTTTTTTTTTTTTTTTTTTTTTTTTTTTTTTTTTTTTTTTTTTTTTTTTTTTTTTTTTTTTTTTTTTTTTTTTTTTTTTTTTTTTTTTTTTTTTTTTTTTTTTTTTTTTTTTTTTTTTTTTTTTTTTTTTTTTTTTTTTTTTTTTTTTTTTTTTTTTTTTTTTTTTTTTTTTTTTTTTTTTTTTTTTTTTTTTTTTTTTTTTTTTTTTTTTTTTTTTTTTTTTTTTTTTTTTTTTTTTTTTTTTTTTTTTTTTTTTTTTTTTTTTTTTTTTTTTTTTTTTTTTTTTTTTTTTTTTTTTTTTTTTTTTTTTTTTTTTTTTTTTTTTTTTTTTTTTTTTTTTTTTTTTTTTTTTTTTTTTTTTTTTTTTTTTTTTTTTTTTTTTTTTTTTTTTTTTTTTTTTTTTTTTTTTTTTTTTTTTTTTTTTTTTTTTTTTTTTTTTTTTTTTTTTTTTTTTTTTTTTTTTTTTTTTTTTTTTTTTTTTTTTTTTTTTTTTTTTTTTTTTTTTTTTTTTTTTTTTTTTTTTTTTTTTTTTTTTTTTTTTTTTTTTTTTTTTTTTTTTTTTTTTTTTTTTTTTTTTTTTTTTTTTTTTTTTTTTTTTTTTTTTTTTTTTTTTTTTTTTTTTTTTTTTTTTTTTTTTTTTTTTTTTTTTTTTTTTTTTTTTTTTTTTTTTTTTTTTTTTTTTTTTTTTTTTTTTTTTTTTTTTTTTTTTTTTTTTTTTTTTTTTTTTTTTTTTTTTTTTTTTTTTTTTTTTTTTTTTTTTTTTTTTTTTTTTTTTTTTTTTTTTTTTTTTTTTTTTTTTTTTTTTTTTTTTTTTTTTTTTTTTTTTTTTTTTTTTTTTTTTTTTTTTTTTTTTTTTTTTTTTTTTTTTTTTTTTTTTTTTTTTTTTTTTTTTTTTTTTTTTTTTTTTTTTTTTTTTTTTTTTTTTTTTTTTTTTTTTTTTTTTTTTTTTTTTTTTTTTTTTTTTTTTTTTTTTTTTTTTTTTTTTTTTTTTTTTTTTTTTTTTTTTTTTTTTTTTTTTTTTTTTTTTTTTTTTTTTTTTTTTTTTTTTTTTTTTTTTTTTTTTTTTTTTTTTTTTTTTTTTTTTTTTTTTTTTTTTTTTTTTTTTTTTTTTTTTTTTTTTTTTTTTTTTTTTTTTTTTTTTTTTTTTTTTTTTTTTTTTTTTTTTTTTTTTTTTTTTTTTTTTTTTTTTTTTTTTTTTTTTTTTTTTTTTTTTTTTTTTTTTTTTTTTTTTTTTTTTTTTTTTTTTTTTTTTTTTTTTTTTTTTTTTTTTTTTTTTTTTTTTTTTTTTTTTTTTTTTTTTTTTTTTTTTTTTTTTTTTTTTTTTTTTTTTTTTTTTTTTTTTTTTTTTTTTTTTTTTTTTTTTTTTTTTTTTTTTTTTTTTTTTTTTTTTTTTTTTTTTTTTTTTTTTTTTTTTTTTTTTTTTTTTTTTTTTTTTTTTTTTTTTTTTTTTTTTTTTTTTTTTTTTTTTTTTTTTTTTTTTTTTTTTTTTTTTTTTTTTTTTTTTTTTTTTTTTTTTTTTTTTTTTTTTTTTTTTTTTTTTTTTTTTTTTTTTTTTTTTTTTTTTTTTTTTTTTTTTTTTTTTTTTTTTTTTTTTTTTTTTTTTTTTTTTTTTTTTTTTTTTTTTTTTTTTTTTTTTTTTTTTTTTTTTTTTTTTTTTTTTTTTTTTTTTTTTTTTTTTTTTTTTTTTTTTTTTTTTTTTTTTTTTTTTTTTTTTTTTTTTTTTTTTTTTTTTTTTTTTTTTTTTTTTTTTTTTTTTTTTTTTTTTTTTTTTTTTTTTTTTTTTTTTTTTTTTTTTTTTTTTTTTTTTTTTTTTTTTTTTTTTTTTTTTTTTTTTTTTTTTTTTTTTTTTTTTTTTTTTTTTTTTTTTTTTTTTTTTTTTTTTTTTTTTTTTTTTTTTTTTTTTTTTTTTTTTTTTTTTTTTTTTTTTTTTTTTTTTTTTTTTTTTTTTTTTTTTTTTTTTTTTTTTTTTTTTTTTTTTTTTTTTTTTTTTTTTTTTTTTTTTTTTTTTTTTTTTTTTTTTTTTTTTTTTTTTTTTTTTTTTTTTTTTTTTTTTTTTTTTTTTTTTTTTTTTTTTTTTTTTTTTTTTTTTTTTTTTTTTTTTTTTTTTTTTTTTTTTTTTTTTTTTTTTTTTTTTTTTTTTTTTTTTTTTTTTTTTTTTTTTTTTTTTTTTTTTTTTTTTTTTTTTTTTTTTTTTTTTTTTTTTTTTTTTTTTTTTTTTTTTTTTTTTTTTTTTTTTTTTTTTTTTTTTTTTTTTTTTTTTTTTTTTTTTTTTTTTTTTTTTTTTTTTTTTTTTTTTTTTTTTTTTTTTTTTTTTTTTTTTTTTTTTTTTTTTTTTTTTTTTTTTTTTTTTTTTTTTTTTTTTTTTTTTTTTTTTTTTTTTTTTTTTTTTTTTTTTTTTTTTTTTTTTTTTTTTTTTTTTTTTTTTTTTTTTTTTTTTTTTTTTTTTTTTTTTTTTTTTTTTTTTTTTTTTTTTTTTTTTTTTTTTTTTTTTTTTTTTTTTTTTTTTTTTTTTTTTTTTTTTTTTTTTTTTTTTTTTTTTTTTTTTTTTTTTTTTTTTTTTTTTTTTTTTTTTTTTTTTTTTTTTTTTTTTTTTTTTTTTTTTTTTTTTTTTTTTTTTTTTTTTTTTTTTTTTTTTTTTTTTTTTTTTTTTTTTTTTTTTTTTTTTTTTTTTTTTTTTTTTTTTTTTTTTTTTTTTTTTTTTTTTTTTTTTTTTTTTTTTTTTTTTTTTTTTTTTTTTTTTTTTTTTTTTTTTTTTTTTTTTTTTTTTTTTTTTTTTTTTTTTTTTTTTTTTTTTTTTTTTTTTTTTTTTTTTTTTTTTTTTTTTTTTTTTTTTTTTTTTTTTTTTTTTTTTTTTTTTTTTTTTTTTTTTTTTTTTTTTTTTTTTTTTTTTTTTTTTTTTTTTTTTTTTTTTTTTTTTTTTTTTTTTTTTTTTTTTTTTTTTTTTTTTTTTTTTTTTTTTTTTTTTTTTTTTTTTTTTTTTTTTTTTTTTTTTTTTTTTTTTTTTTTTTTTTTTTTTTTTTTTTTTTTTTTTTTTTTTTTTTTTTTTTTTTTTTTTTTTTTTTTTTTTTTTTTTTTTTTTTTTTTTTTTTTTTTTTTTTTTTTTTTTTTTTTTTTTTTTTTTTTTTTTTTTTTTTTTTTTTTTTTTTTTTTTTTTTTTTTTTTTTTTTTTTTTTTTTTTTTTTTTTTTTTTTTTTTTTTTTTTTTTTTTTTTTTTTTTTTTTTTTTTTTTTTTTTTTTTTTTTTTTTTTTTTTTTTTTTTTTTTTTTTTTTTTTTTTTTTTTTTTTTTTTTTTTTTTTTTTTTTTTTTTTTTTTTTTTTTTTTTTTTTTTTTTTTTTTTTTTTTTTTTTTTTTTTTTTTTTTTTTTTTTTTTTTTTTTTTTTTTTTTTTTTTTTTTTTTTTTTTTTTTTTTTTTTTTTTTTTTTTTTTTTTTTTTTTTTTTTTTTTTTTTTTTTTTTTTTTTTTTTTTTTTTTTTTTTTTTTTTTTTTTTTTTTTTTTTTTTTTTTTTTTTTTTTTTTTTTTTTTTTTTTTTTTTTTTTTTTTTTTTTTTTTTTTTTTTTTTTTTTTTTTTTTTTTTTTTTTTTTTTTTTTTTTTTTTTTTTTTTTTTTTTTTTTTTTTTTTTTTTTTTTTTTTTTTTTTTTTTTTTTTTTTTTTTTTTTTTTTTTTTTTTTTTTTTTTTTTTTTTTTTTTTTTTTTTTTTTTTTTTTTTTTTTTTTTTTTTTTTTTTTTTTTTTTTTTTTTTTTTTTTTTTTTTTTTTTTTTTTTTTTTTTTTTTTTTTTTTTTTTTTTTTTTTTTTTTTTTTTTTTTTTTTTTTTTTTTTTTTTTTTTTTTTTTTTTTTTTTTTTTTTTTTTTTTTTTTTTTTTTTTTTTTTTTTTTTTTTTTTTTTTTTTTTTTTTTTTTTTTTTTTTTTTTTTTTTTTTTTTTTTTTTTTTTTTTTTTTTTTTTTTTTTTTTTTTTTTTTTTTTTTTTTTTTTTTTTTTTTTTTTTTTTTTTTTTTTTTTTTTTTTTTTTTTTTTTTTTTTTTTTTTTTTTTTTTTTTTTTTTTTTTTTTTTTTTTTTTTTTTTTTTTTTTTTTTTTTTTTTTTTTTTTTTTTTTTTTTTTTTTTTTTTTTTTTTTTTTTTTTTTTTTTTTTTTTTTTTTTTTTTTTTTTTTTTTTTTTTTTTTTTTTTTTTTTTTTTTTTTTTTTTTTTTTTTTTTTTTTTTTTTTTTTTTTTTTTTTTTTTTTTTTTTTTTTTTTTTTTTTTTTTTTTTTTTTTTTTTTTTTTTTTTTTTTTTTTTTTTTTTTTTTTTTTTTTTTTTTTTTTTTTTTTTTTTTTTTTTTTTTTTTTTTTTTTTTTTTTTTTTTTTTTTTTTTTTTTTTTTTTTTTTTTTTTTTTTTTTTTTTTTTTTTTTTTTTTTTTTTTTTTTTTTTTTTTTTTTTTTTTTTTTTTTTTTTTTTTTTTTTTTTTTTTTTTTTTTTTTTTTTTTTTTTTTTTTTTTTTTTTTTTTTTTTTTTTTTTTTTTTTTTTTTTTTTTTTTTTTTTTTTTTTTTTTTTTTTTTTTTTTTTTTTTTTTTTTTTTTTTTTTTTTTTTTTTTTTTTTTTTTTTTTTTTTTTTTTTTTTTTTTTTTTTTTTTTTTTTTTTTTTTTTTTTTTTTTTTTTTTTTTTTTTTTTTTTTTTTTTTTTTTTTTTTTTTTTTTTTTTTTTTTTTTTTTTTTTTTTTTTTTTTTTTTTTTTTTTTTTTTTTTTTTTTTTTTTTTTTTTTTTTTTTTTTTTTTTTTTTTTTTTTTTTTTTTTTTTTTTTTTTTTTTTTTTTTTTTTTTTTTTTTTTTTTTTTTTTTTTTTTTTTTTTTTTTTTTTTTTTTTTTTTTTTTTTTTTTTTTTTTTTTTTTTTTTTTTTTTTTTTTTTTTTTTTTTTTTTTTTTTTTTTTTTTTTTTTTTTTTTTTTTTTTTTTTTTTTTTTTTTTTTTTTTTTTTTTTTTTTTTTTTTTTTTTTTTTTTTTTTTTTTTTTTTTTTTTTTTTTTTTTTTTTTTTTTTTTTTTTTTTTTTTTTTTTTTTTTTTTTTTTTTTTTTTTTTTTTTTTTTTTTTTTTTTTTTTTTTTTTTTTTTTTTTTTTTTTTTTTTTTTTTTTTTTTTTTTTTTTTTTTTTTTTTTTTTTTTTTTTTTTTTTTTTTTTTTTTTTTTTTTTTTTTTTTTTTTTTTTTTTTTTTTTTTTTTTTTTTTTTTTTTTTTTTTTTTTTTTTTTTTTTTTTTTTTTTTTTTTTTTTTTTTTTTTTTTTTTTTTTTTTTTTTTTTTTTTTTTTTTTTTTTTTTTTTTTTTTTTTTTTTTTTTTTTTTTTTTTTTTTTTTTTTTTTTTTTTTTTTTTTTTTTTTTTTTTTTTTTTTTTTTTTTTTTTTTTTTTTTTTTTTTTTTTTTTTTTTTTTTTTTTTTTTTTTTTTTTTTTTTTTTTTTTTTTTTTTTTTTTTTTTTTTTTTTTTTTTTTTTTTTTTTTTTTTTTTTTTTTTTTTTTTTTTTTTTTTTTTTTTTTTTTTTTTTTTTTTTTTTTTTTTTTTTTTTTTTTTTTTTTTTTTTTTTTTTTTTTTTTTTTTTTTTTTTTTTTTTTTTTTTTTTTTTTTTTTTTTTTTTTTTTTTTTTTTTTTTTTTTTTTTTTTTTTTTTTTTTTTTTTTTTTTTTTTTTTTTTTTTTTTTTTTTTTTTTTTTTTTTTTTTTTTTTTTTTTTTTTTTTTTTTTTTTTTTTTTTTTTTTTTTTTTTTTTTTTTTTTTTTTTTTTTTTTTTTTTTTTTTTTTTTTTTTTTTTTTTTTTTTTTTTTTTTTTTTTTTTTTTTTTTTTTTTTTTTTTTTTTTTTTTTTTTTTTTTTTTTTTTTTTTTTTTTTTTTTTTTTTTTTTTTTTTTTTTTTTTTTTTTTTTTTTTTTTTTTTTTTTTTTTTTTTTTTTTTTTTTTTTTTTTTTTTTTTTTTTTTTTTTTTTTTTTTTTTTTTTTTTTTTTTTTTTTTTTTTTTTTTTTTTTTTTTTTTTTTTTTTTTTTTTTTTTTTTTTTTTTTTTTTTTTTTTTTTTTTTTTTTTTTTTTTTTTTTTTTTTTTTTTTTTTTTTTTTTTTTTTTTTTTTTTTTTTTTTTTTTTTTTTTTTTTTTTTTTTTTTTTTTTTTTTTTTTTTTTTTTTTTTTTTTTTTTTTTTTTTTTTTTTTTTTTTTTTTTTTTTTTTTTTTTTTTTTTTTTTTTTTTTTTTTTTTTTTTTTTTTTTTTTTTTTTTTTTTTTTTTTTTTTTTTTTTTTTTTTTTTTTTTTTTTTTTTTTTTTTTTTTTTTTTTTTTTTTTTTTTTTTTTTTTTTTTTTTTTTTTTTTTTTTTTTTTTTTTTTTTTTTTTTTTTTTTTTTTTTTTTTTTTTTTTTTTTTTTTTTTTTTTTTTTTTTTTTTTTTTTTTTTTTTTTTTTTTTTTTTTTTTTTTTTTTTTTTTTTTTTTTTTTTTTTTTTTTTTTTTTTTTTTTTTTTTTTTTTTTTTTTTTTTTTTTTTTTTTTTTTTTTTTTTTTTTTTTTTTTTTTTTTTTTTTTTTTTTTTTTTTTTTTTTTTTTTTTTTTTTTTTTTTTTTTTTTTTTTTTTTTTTTTTTTTTTTTTTTTTTTTTTTTTTTTTTTTTTTTTTTTTTTTTTTTTTTTTTTTTTTTTTTTTTTTTTTTTTTTTTTTTTTTTTTTTTTTTTTTTTTTTTTTTTTTTTTTTTTTTTTTTTTTTTTTTTTTTTTTTTTTTTTTTTTTTTTTTTTTTTTTGTTTTTTTTTTTTTTTTTTTTTTTTTTTTTTTTTTTTTGTTTTTTTTTTTTTTTTTTTTTTTTTTTTTTTTTTTTTTTTTTTTTTTTTTTTTTTTTTTTTTTTTTTTTTTTTTTTTTTTTTTTTTTTTTTTTTTTTTGTTTTTTTTTTTTTTTTTTTTTTTTTTTTTTTTTTTTGTTTTTTTTTTTTTTTTTTTGTTTTTTTTTTTTTTTTTTTTTTTTGTTTTTTTTTTTTTTTTTTTTTTTTTTTTTTTTTTTTTTTTTTTTTTTTTTTTTTTTTTTTTTTTTTTTTTTTTTTTTTTTTTTTGTTTTTTTTTTTTTTTTTTTTGTTTTTTTTTTTTTTTTTTTTTTTTTTTTTTTTTTTTTTTTTTTTTTTTTTTTTTTTTTTTTTTTTTTTTTTTTTTTTTTTTTTTTTTTTTTTTTTTTTTTTTTTTTTTTTTTTTTTTTTTTTTTTTTTTTTTTTTTTTTTTTTTTTTTTTTTTTTTTTTTTTTTTTGTTTTTTTTTTTTTTTTTTTTTTTTTTTTTTTTTTTTTTTTTTTTTTTTTTTTTTTTTTTTTTTTTTTTTTTTTTTTTTTTTTTTTTTTTTTTTTTTTTTTTTTTTTTTTTTTGTTTTTTTTTTTTTTTTTTTTTTTTTTTTTTTTTTTTTTTTTTTTTTTTTTTTTTTTTTTTTTTTTTTTTTTTTGTTTTTTTTTTTTTTTTTTTTTTTTTTTTTTTTTTTTTTTTTTTTTTTTTTTTTTTTTTTTTTTTTTTTTTTTTTTTTTTTTTTTTTTTTTTTTTTTTTTTTTTTTTTTTTTTTTTTTTTTTTTTTTTTTTTTTTTTTTTTTTTTTTTTTTTTTTTTTTTTTTTTTTTTTTTTTTTTTTTTTTTTTTTTTTTTTTTTTTTTTTTTTTTTTTTTTTTTTTTTTTTTTTGTTTTTTTTTTTTTTTTTTTTTTTTTTTTTTTTTTTTTTTTTTTTGTTTTTTTTTTTTTTTTTTTTTTTTTTTTTTTTTTTTTTTTTTTTTTTTGTTTTTTTTTTTTTTTTTTTTTTTTTTTTTTTTTTTTTTTTTTTTTTTTTTTTTTTTTTTTTTTTTTTTTTTTTTTTTTTTTTTTTTTTTTTTTTTTTTTTTTTTTTTTTGTTTTTTTTTTTTTTTTTTTTTTTTTTTTTTTTTTTTTTTTTTTTTTTTTTTTTTTTTTTTTTTTTTTTTTTTTTTTTTTTTTTTTTTTTTTTTTTTTTTTTTTTTTTTTTTTTTTTTTTTTTTTTTTTTTTTTTTTTTTTTTTTTTTTTTTTGTTTTTTTTTTTTTTTTTTTTTTTTTTTTTTTTTTTTTTTTTTTTTTTTTTTTTTTTTTTTTTTTTTTTTTTTTTTTTTTTTTTTTTTTTTTTTTTTTTTTTTTTTTTTTTTTTTTTTTTTTTTTTTTTTTTTTTTTTTTTTTTTTTTTTTTTTTTTTTTTTTTTTTTTTTTTTTTTTTTTTTTTTTTTTTTTTTTTTTTTTTTTTTTTTTTTTTTTTTTTTTTTTTTTTTTTTTTTGTTTTTTTTTTTTTTTTTTTTTTTTTTTTTTTTTTTTTTTTTTTTTTTTTTTTTTTTTTTTTTTTTTTTTTTTTTTTTTTTTTTTTTTTTTTTTTTTTTTTTTTTTTTTTTTTTTTTTTTTTTTTTTTTTTTTTTTTTTTTTTTTTTGTTTTTTTTTTTTTTTTTTTTTTTTTTTGTTTTTTTTTTTTTTTTTTTTTTTTTTTTTTTTTTTTTTTTTTTTTTTTTTTTTTTTTTTTTTTTTTTTTTTTTTTTTTTTTTTTTTTTTTTTTTTTTTTTTTTTTTTTTTTTTTTTTTTTTTTTTTTTTTTTTTTTTTTTTTTTTTTTTTTTTTTTTTTTGTTTTTTTTTTTTTTTTTTTTTTTTTTTTTTTTTTTTTTTTTTTTTTTTTTTTTTTTTTTTTTTTTTTTTTTTTTTTTTTTTTTTTTTTTTTTTTTTTTTTTTTTTTGTTTTTTTTTTTTTTTTTGTTTTTTTTTTTTTTTTTTTTTTTTTTTTTTTTTTTTTTTTTTTTTTTTTTTTTTTTTTTTTTTTTTTTTTTTTTTTTTTTTTTTTTTTTTTTTTTTTTTTTTTTTTGTTTTTTTTTTTTTTTTTTTTTTTTTTTTTTTTTTTTTTTTTTTTTTTTTTTTTTTTTTTTTTTTTTTTTTTTTTTTTTTTTTTTTTTTTTTTTTTTTTTTTTTTTTTTTTTTTTTTTTTTTTTTTTTTTTTTTTTTTTTTTTTTTTTTTTTTTTTTTTTTTTTTTTTTTTTTTTTTTTTTTTTTTTTTTTTTTTTTTTTTTTTGTTTTTTTTTTTTTTTTTTTTTTTTTTTTTTTTTTTTTTTTTTTTTTTTTTTTTTTTTTTTTTTTTTTTTTTTTTTTTTTTTTTTTTTTTTTTTTTTTTTTTTTTTTTTTTTTTTTTTTTTTTTTTTTTTTTTTTTTTTTTTTTTTTTTTTTTTTTTTTTTTTTTTTTTTTTTTTTTTTTTTTTTTTTTTTTTTTTTTTTTTTTTTTTTTTTTTTTTTTTTTTTTTTTTTTTTGTTTTTTTTTTTTTTTTTTTTTTTTTTTTTTTTTTTTTTTTTTTTTTTTTTTTTTTTTTTTTTTTTTTTTTTTTTTTGTTTTTTTTTTTTTTTTTTTTTTTTTTTTTTTTTTTTTTTTTTTTTTTTTTTTTTTTTTTTTTTTTTTTTTTTTTTTTTTTTTTTTTTTTTTTGTTTTTTTTTTTTTTTTTTTTTTTTTTTTTTTTTTGTTTTTTTTTTTTTTTTTTTTTTTTTTTTTTTTTTTTTTTTTTTTTTTTTTGTTTTTTTTTTTTTTTTTTTTTTTTTTTTTTTTTTTTTTTTTTTTTTTTTTTTTTTTTTTTTTTTTTTTTTTTTTTGTTTTTTTTTTTTTTTTTTTTTTTTTTTTTTTTTTTTTTTTTTTTTTTTTTTTTTTTTTTTTTTTTGTTTTTTTTTTTTTTTTTTTTTTTTTTTTTTTTTTTTTTTTTTTTTTTTTTTTTTTTTTTTTTTTTTTTTTTTTTTTTTTTTTTTTTTTTTTTTTTTTTTTTTTTTTTTTTTTTTTTTTTTTTTTTTTTTTTTTTTTTTTTTTTTTTTTTTTTTTTTTTTTTTTTTTTTTTTTTTTTTTTTTTTTTTTTTTTTTTGTTTTTTTTTTTTTTTTTTTTTTTTTTTTTTTTTTTTTTTTTTTTTTTTTTTTTTTTTTTTTTTTTTTTTTTTTTTTTTTTTTTTTTTTTTTTTTTTTTTTTTTTTTTTTTTTTTTTTTTTTTTTTTTTTTTTTTTTTTTTTTTTTTTTTTTTTTTTTTTTTTTTTTTTTTTTTTTTTTTTTTTTTTGTTTTTTTTTTTTTTTTTTTTTTTTTTTTTTTTTTTTTTTTTTTTTTTTTTGTTTTTTTTTTTTTTTTTTTTTTTTTTTTTTTTTTTTTTTTTTTTTTTTTTTTTTTTTTTTTGTTTTTTTTTTTTTTTTTTTTTTTTTTTTTTTTTTTTTTTTTTTTTTTTTTTTTTTTTTTTTTTTTTTTTTTTTTTTTTTTTTTTTTTTTTTTTTTTTTTTTTTTTTTTTTTTTTTTTTTTTTTTTTTTTTTTTTTTTTTTTTTTTTTTTTTTTTTTTTTTTTTTTTTTTTTTTTTTTTTTTTTTTTTTTTTTTTTTTTTTTTTTTTTTTTTTTTTTTTTTTTTTTTTTTTTTTTTTTTTTTTTTTTTTTTTTTTTTTTTTTTTTTTTTTTTTTTTTTTTTTTTTTTTTTTTTTTTTTTTTTTTTTTTTTTTTTTTTTTTTTTTTTTTTTTTTTTTTTTTTTTTTTTTTTTTTTTTTTTTTTTTTTTTTTTTTTTTTTTTTTTTTTTTTTTTTTTTTTTTTTTTTTTTTTTTTTTTTTTTTTTTTTTTTTTTTTTTTTTTTTTTTTTTTTTTTTTTTTTTTTTTTTTTTTTTTTTTTTTTTTTTTTTTTTTTTTTTTTTTTTTTTTTTTTTTTTTTTTTTTTTTTTTTTTTTTTTTTTTTTTTTTTTTTTTTTTTTTTTTTTTTTTTTTTTTTTTTTTTTTTTTTTTTTTTTTTTTTTTTTTTTTTTTTTTTTTTTTTTTTTTTTTTTTTTTTTTTTTTTTTTTTTTTTTTTTTTTTTTTTTTTTTTTTTTTTTTTTTTTTTTTTTTTTTTTTTTTTTTTTTTTTTTTTTTTTTTTTTTTTTTTTTTTTTTTTTTTTTTTTTTTTTTTTTTTTTTTTTTTTTTTTTTTTTTTTTTTTTTTTTTTTTTTTTTTTTTTTTTTTTTTTTTTTTTGTTTTTTTTTTTTTTTTTTTTTTTTTTTTTTTTTTTTTTTTTTTTTTTTTTTTTTTTTTTTTTTTTTTTTTTTTTTTTTTTTTTTTTTTTTTTTTTTTTTTTTTTTTTTTTTTTTTTTTTTTTTTTTTTTTTTTTTTTTTTTTTTTTTTTTTTTTTTTTTTTTTTTTTTTTTTTTTTTTTTTTTTTTTTTTTTTTTTTTTTTTTTTTTTTTTTTTTTTTTTTTTTTTTTTTTTTTTTGTTTTTTTTTTTTTTTTTTTTTTTTTTTTTTTTTTTTTTTTTTTTTTTTGTTTTTTTTTTTTTTTTTTTTTTTTTTTTTTTTTTTTTTTTTTTTTTTTTTTTTTTTTTTTTTTTTTTTTTTTTTTTTTTTTTTTTTTTTTTTTTTTTTTTTTTTTTTTTTTTTTTTTTTTTTTTTTTTTTTTTTTTTGTTTTTTTTTTTTTTTTTTTTTTTTTTTTTTTTTTTTTTTTTTTTTTTTTTTTTTTTTTTTTTTTTTTTTTTTTTTTTTTTTTTTTTTTTTTTTTTTTTTTTTTTTTTTTTTTTTTTTTTTTTTTTTTTTTTTTTTTTTTTTTTTTTTTTTTTTTTTTTTTTTTTTTTTTTTTTTTTTTTTTTTTTTTTTTTTTTTTTTTTTTTTTTTTTTTTTTTTTTTTTTTTTTTTTTTTTTTTTTTTTTTTTTTTTTTTTTTTTTTTTTTTTTTTTTTTTTTTTTTTTTTTTTTTTTTTTTTTTTTTTTTTTTTTTTTTTTTTTTTTTTTTTTTTTTTTTTTTTTTTTTTTTTTTTTTTTTTTTTTTTTTTTTTTTTTTTTTTTTTTTTGTTTTTTTTTTTTTTTTTTTTTTTTTTTTTTTTTTTTTTTTTTTTTTTTTTTTTTTTTTTTTTTTTTTTTTTTTTTTTTTTTTTTTTTTTTTTTTTTTTTTTTTTTTTTTTTTTTTTTTTTTTTTTTTTTTTTTTTTTTTTTTTTTTTTTTTTTTTTTTTTTTTTTTTTTTTTTTTTTTTTTTTTTTTTTTTTTTTTTTTTTTTTTTTTTTTTTTTTTTTTTTTGTTTTTTTTTTTTTTTTTTTTTTTTTTTTTTTTTTTTTTTTTTTTTTTTTTTTTTTTTTTTTTTTTTTTTTTTTTTTTTTTTTTTTTTTTTTTTTTTTTTTTTTTTTTTTTTTTTTTTTTTTTTTTTTTTTTTTTTTTTTGTTTTTTTTTTTTTTTTTTTTTTTTTTTTTTTTTTTTTTTTTTTTTTTTTTTTTTTTTTTTTTTTTTTTTTTTTTTTTTTTTTTTTTTTTTTTTTTTTTTTTTTTTTTTTTTTTTTTTTTTTTTTTTTTTTTTTTTTTTTTTTTTTTTTTTTTTTTTTTTTTTTTTTTTTTTTTTTTTGTTTTTTTTTTTTTTTTTTTTTTTTTTTTTTTTTTTTTTTTTTTTTTTTTTTTTTTTTTTTTTTTTTTTTTTTTTTTTTTTTTTTTTTTTTTTTTTTTTTTTTTTTTTTTTTTTTTTTTTTTTTTTTTTTTTTTTTTTTTTTTTTTTTTTTTTTTTTTTTTTTTTTTTTTTTTTTTTTTTTTTTTTTTTTTTTTTGTTTTTTTTTTTTTTTTTTTTTTTTTTTTTTTTTTTTTTTTTTTTTTTTTTTTTTTTTTTTTTTTTTTTTTTTTTTTTTTTTTTTTTTTTTTTTTTTTTTTTTTTTTTTTTTTTTTTTTTTTTTTTTTTTTTTTTTTTTTTTTTTTTTTTTTTTTTTTTTTTTTTTTTTTTTTTTTTTTTTTTTTTTTTTTTTTTTTTTTTTTTTTTTTTTTTTTTTTTTTTTTTTTTTTTTTTTTTTTTTTTTTTTTTTTTTTTTTTTTTTTTTTTTTTTTTTTTTTTTTTTTTTTTTTTTTTTTTTTTTTTTTTTTTTTTTTTTTTTTTTTTTTTTTTTTTTTTTTTTTTTTTTTTTTTTTTTTTTTTTTTTTTTTTTTTTTTTTTTTTTTTTTTTTTTTTTTTTTTTTTTTTTTTTTTTTTTTTTTTTTTTTTTTTTTTTTTTTTTTTTTTTTTTTTTTTTTTTTTTTTTTTTTTTTTTTTTTTTTTTTTTTTTTTTTTTTTTTTTTTTTTTTTTTTTTTTTTTTTTTTTTTTTTTTTTTTTTTTTTTTTTTTTTTTTTTTTTTTTTTTTTTTTTTTTTTTTTTTTTTTTTTTTTTTTTTTTTTTTTTTTTTTTTTTTTTTTTTTTTTTTTTTTTTTTTTTTTTTTTTTTTTTTTTTTTTTTTTTTTTTTTTTTTTTTTTTTTTTTTTTTTTTTTTTTTTTTTTTTTTTTTTTTTTTTTTTTTTTTTTTTTTTTTTTTTTTTTTTTTTTTTTTTTTTTTTTTTTTTTTTTTTTTTTTTTTTTTTTTTTTTTTTTTTTTTTTTTTTTTTTTTTTTTTTTTTTTTTTTTTTTTTTTTTTTTTTTTTTTTTTTTTTTTTTTTTTTTTTTTTTTTTTTTTTTTTTTTTTTTTTTTTTTTTTTTTTTTTTTTTTTTTTTTTTTTTTTTTTTTTTTTTTTTTTTTTTTTTTTTTTTTTTTTTTTTTTTTTTTTTTTTTTTTTTTTTTTTTTTTTTTTTTTTTTTTTTTTTTTTTTTTTTTTTTTTTTTTTTTTTTTTTTTTTTTTTTTTTTTTTTTTTTTTTTTTTTTTTTTTTTTTTTTTTTTTTTTTTTTTTTTTTTTTTTTTTTTTTTTTTTTTTTTTTTTTTTTTTTTTTTTTTTTTTTTTTTTTTTTTTTTTTTTTTTTTTTTTTTTTTTTTTTTTTTTTTTTTTTTTTTTTTTTTTTTTTTGTTTTTTTTTTTTTTTTTTTTTTTTTTTTTTTTTTTTTTTTTTTTTTTTTTTTTTTTTTTTTTTTTTTTTTTTTTTTTTTTTTTTTTTTTTTTTTTTTTTTTTTTTTTTTTTTTTTTTTTTTTTTTTTTTTTTTTTTTTTTTTTTTTTTTTTTTTTTTTTTTTTTTTTTTTTTTTTTTTTTTTTTTTTTTTTTTTTTTTTTTTTTTTTTTTTTTTTTTTTTTTTTTTTTTTTTTTTTTTTTTTTTTTTTTTTTTTTTTTTTTTTTTTTTTTTTTTTTTTTTTTTTTTTTTTTTTTTTTTTTTTTTTTTTTTTTTTTTTTTTTTTTTTTTTTTTTTTTTTTTTTTTTTTTTTTTTTTTTTTTTTTTTTTTTTTTTTTTTTTTTTTTTTTTTTTTTTTTTTTTTTTTTTTTTTTTTTTTTTTTTTTTTTTTTTTTTTTTTTTTTTTTTTTTTTTTTTTTTTTTTTTTTTTTTTTTTTTTTTTTTTTTTTTTTTTTTTTTTTTTTTTTTTTTTTTTTTTTTTTTTTTTTTTTTTTTTTTTTTTTTTTTTTTTTTTTTTTTTTTTTTTTTTTTTTTTTTTTTTTTTTTTTTTTTTTTTTTGTTTTTTTTTTTTTTTTTTTTTTTTTTTTTTTTTTTTTTTTTTTTTTTTTTTTTTTTTTTTTTTTTTTTTTTTTTTTTTTTTTTTTTTTTTTTTTTTTTTTTTTTTTTTTTTTTTTTTTTTTTTTTTTTTTTTTTTTTTTTTTTTTTTTTTTTTTTTTTTTTTTTTTTTTTTTTTTTTTTTTTTTTTTTTTTTTTTTTTTTTTTTTTTTTTTTTTTTTTTTTTTTTTTTTTTTTTTTTTTTTTTTTTTTTTTTTTTTTTTTTTTTTTTTTTTTTTTTTTTTTTTTTTTTTTTTTTTTTTTTTTTTTTTTTTTTTTTTTTTTTTTTTTTTTTTTTTTTTTTTTTTTTTTTTTTTTTTTTTTTTTTTTTTTTTTTTTTTTTTTTTTTTTTTTTTTTTTTTTTTTTTTTTTTTTTTTTTTTTTTTTTTTTTTTTTTTTTGTTTTTTTTTTTTTTTTTTTTTTTTTTTTTTTTTTTTTTTTTTTTTTTTTTTTTTTTTTTTTTTTTTTTTTTTTTTTTTTTTTTTTTTTTTTTTTTTTTTTTTTTTTTTTTTTTTTTTTTTTTTTTTTTTTTTTTTTTTTTTTTTTTTTTTTTTTTTTTTTTTTTTTTTTTTTTTTTTTTTTTTTTTTTTTTTTTTTTTTTTTTTTTTTTTTTTTTTTTTTTTTTTTTTTTTTTTTTTTTTTTTTTTTTTTTTTTTTTTTTTTTTTTTTTTTTTTTTTTTTTTTTTTTTTTTTTTTTTTTTTTTTTTTTTTTTTTTTTTTTTTTTTTTTTTTTTTTTTTTTTTTTTTTTTTTTTTTTTTTTTTTTTTTTTTTTTTTTTTTTTTTTTTTTTTTTTTTTTTTTTTTTTTTTTTTTTTTTTTTTTTTTTTTTTTTTTTTTTTTTTTTTTTTTTTTTTTTTTTTTTTTTTTTTTTTTTTTTTTTTTTTTGTTTTTTTTTTTTTTTTTTTTTTTTTTTTTTTTTTTTTTTTTTTTTTTTTTTTTTTTTTTTTTTTTTTTTTTTTTTTTTTTTTTTTTTTTTTTTTTTTTTTTTTTTTTTTTTTTTTTTTTTTTTTTTTTTTTTTTTTTTTTTTTTTTTTTTTTTTTTTTTTTTTTTTTTTTTTTTTTTTTTTTTTTTTTTTTTTTTTTTTTTTTTTTTTTTTTTTTTTTTTTTTTTTTTTTTTTTTTTTTTTTTTTTTTTTTTTTTTTTTTTTTTTTTTTTTTTTTTTTTTTTTTTTTTTTTTTTTTTTTTTTTTTTTTTTTTTTTTTTTTTTTTTTTTTTTTTTTTTTTTTTTTTTTTTTTTTTTTTTTTTTTTTTTTTTTTTTTTTTTTTTTTTTTTTTTTTTTTTTTTTTTTTTTTTTTTTTTTTTTTTTTTTTTTTTTTTTTTTTTTTTTTTTTTTTTTTTTTTTTTTTTTTTTTTTTTTTTTTTTGTTTTTTTTTTTTTTTTTTTTTTTTTTTTTTTTTTTTTTTTTTTTTTTTTTTTTTTTTTTTTTTTTTTTTTTTTTTTTTTTTTTTTTTTTTTTTTTTTTTTTTTTTTTTTTTTTTTTTTTTTTTTTTTTTTTTTTTTTTTTTTTTTTTTTTTTTTTTTTTTTTTTTTTTTTTTTTTTTTTTTTTTTTTTTTTTTTTTTTTTTTTTTTTTTTTTTTTTTTTTTTTTTTTTTTTTTTTTTTTTTTTTTTTTTTTTTTTTTTTTTTTTTTTTTTTTTTTTTTTTTTTTTTTTTTTTTTTTTTTTTTTTTTTTTTTTTTTTTTTTTTTTTTTTTTTTTTTTTTTTTTTTTTTTTTTTTTTTTTTTTTTTTTTTTTTTTTTTTTTTTTTTTTTTTTTTTTTTTTTTTTTTTTTTTTTTTTTTTTTTTTTTTTTTTTTTTTTTTTTTTTTTTTTTTTTTTTTTTTTTTTTTTTTTTTTTTTTTTTTTTTTTTTTTTTTTTTTTTTTTGTTTTTTTTTTTTTTTTTTTTTTTTTTTTTTTTTTTTTTTTTTTTTTTTTTTTTTTTTTTTTTTTTTTTTTTTTTTTTTTTTTTTTTTTTTTTTTTTTTTTTTTTTTTTTTTTTTTTTTTTTTTTTTTTTTTTTTTTTTTTTTTTTTTTTTTTTTTTTTTTTTTTTTTTTTTTTTTTTTTTTTTTTTTTTTTTTTTTTTTTTTTTTTTTTTTTTTTTTTTTTTTTTTTTTTTTTTTTTTTTTTTTTTTTTTTTTTTTTTTTTTTTTTTTTTTTTTTTTTTTTTTGTTTTTTTTTTTTTTTTTTTTTTTTTTTTTTTTTTTTTTTTTTTTTTTTTTTTTTTTTTTTTTTTTTTTTTTTTTTTTTTTTTTTTTTTTTTTTTTTTTTTTTTTTTTTTTTTTTTTTTTTTTTTTTTTTTTTTTTGTTTTTTTTTTTTTTTTTTTTTTTTTTTTTTTTTTTTTTTTTTTTTTTTTTTTTTTTTTTTTTTTTTTTTTTTTTTTTTTTTTTTTTTTTTTTTTTTTTTTTTTTTTTTTTTTTTTTTTTTTTTTTTTTTTTTTTTTTTTTTTTTTTTTTTTTTTTTTTTTTTTTTTTTTTTTTTTTTTTTTTTTTTTTTTTTTTTTTTTTTTTTTTTTTTTTTTTTTTTTTTTTTTTTTTTTTTTTTTTTTTTTTTTTTTTTTTTTTTTTTTTTTTTTTTTTTTTTTTTTTTTTTTTTTTTTTTTTTTTTTTTTTTTTTTTTTTTTTTTTTTTTTTTTTTTTTTTTTTTTTTTTTTTTTTTTTTTTTTTTTTTTTTTTTTTTTTTTTTTTTTTTTTTTTTTTTTTTTTTTTTTTTTTTTTTTTTTTTTTTTTTTTTTTTTTTTTTTTTTTTTTTTTTTTTTTTTTTTTTTTTTTTTTTTTTTTTTTTTTTTTTTTTTTTTTTTTTTTTTTTTTTTTTTTTTTTTTTTTTTTTTTTTTTTTTTTTTTTTTTTTTTTTTTTTTTTTTTTTTTTTTTTTTTTTTTTTTTTTTTTTTTTTTTTTTTTTTTTTTTTTTTTTTTTTTTTTTTTTTTTTTTTTTTTTTTTTTTTTTTTTTTTTTTTTTTTTTTTTTTTTTTTTTTTTTTTTTTGTTTTTTTTTTTTTTTTTTTTTTTTTTTTTTTTTTTTTTTTTTTTTTTTTTTTTTTTTTTTTTTTTTTTTTTTTTTTTTTTTTTTTTTTTTTTTTTTTTTTTTTTTTTTTTTTTTTTTTTTTTTTTTTTTTTTTTTTTTTTTTTTTTTTTTTTTTTTTTTTTTTTTTTTTTTTTTTTTTTTTTTTTTTTTTTTTTTTTTTTTTTTTTTTTTTTTTTTTTTTTTTTTTTTTTTTTTTTTTTTTTTTTTTTTTTTTTTTTTTTTTTTTTTTTTTTTTTTTTTTTTTTTTTTTTTTTTTTTTTTTTGTTTTTTTTTTTTTTTTTTTTTTTTTTTTTTTTTTTTTTTTTTTTTTTTTTTTTTTTTTTTTTTTTTTTTTTTTTTTTTTTTTTTTTTTTTTTTTTTTTTTTTTTTTTTTTTTTTTTTTTTTTTTTTTTTTTTTTTTTTTTTTTTTTTTTTTTTTTTTTTTTTTTTTTTTTTTTTTTTTTTTTTTTTTTTTTTTTTTTTTTTTTTTTTTTTTTTTTTTTTGTTTTTTTTTTTTTTTTTTTTTTTTTTTTTTTTTTTTTTTTTTTTTTTTTTTTTTTTTTTTTTTTTTTTTTTTTTTTTTTTTTTTTTTTTTTTTTTTTTTTTTTTTTTTTTTTTTTTTTTTTTTTTTTTTTTTTTTTTTTTTTTTTTTTTTTTTTTTTTTTTTTTTTTTTTTTTTTTTTTTTTTTTTTTTTTTTTTTTTTTTTTTTTTTTTTTTTTTTTTTTTTTTTTTTTTTTTTTTTTTTTTTTTTTTTTTTTTTTTTTTTTTTTGTTTTTTTTTTTTTTTTTTTTTTTTTTTTTTTTTTTTTTTTTTTTTTTTTTTTTTTTTTTTTTTTTTTTTTTTTTTTTTTTTTTTTTTTTTTTTTTTTTTTTTTTTTTTTTTTTTTTTTTTTTTTTTTTTTTTTTTTTTTTTTTTTTTTTTTTTTTTTTTTTTTTTTTTTTTTTGTTTTTTTTTTTTTTTTTTTTTTTTTTTTTTTTTTTTTTTTTTTTTTTTTTTTTTTTTTTTTTTTTTTTTTTTTTTTTTTTTTTTTTTTTTTTTTTTTTTTTTTTTTTTTTTTTTTTTTTTTTTTTTGTTTTTTTTTTTTTTTTTTTTTTTTTTTTTTTTTTTTTTTTTTTTTTTTTTTTTTTTTTTTTTTTTTTTTTTTTTTTTTTTTTTTTTTTTTTTTTTTTTTTTTTTTTTTTTTTTTTTTTTTTTTTTTTTTTTTTTTTTTTTTTTTTTTTTTTTTTTTTTTTTTTTTTTTTTTTTTTTTTTTTTTTTTTTTTTTTTTTTTTTTTTTTTTTTTTTTTTTTTTTTTTTTTTTTTTTTTTTTTTTTTTTTTTTTTTTTTTTTTTTTTTTTTTTTTTTTTTTTTTTTTTTTTTTTTTTTTTTTTTTTTTTTTTTTTTTTTTTTTTTTTTTTTTTTTTTTTTTTTTTTTTTTTTTTTTTTTTTTTTTTTTTTTTTTTTTTTTTTTTTTTTTTTTTTTTTTTTTTTTTTTTTTTTTTTTTTTTTTTTTTTTTTTTTTTTTTTTTTTTTTTTTTTTTTTTTTTTTTTTTTTTTTTTTTTTTTTTTTTTTTTTTTTTTTTTTTTTTTTTTTTTTTTTTTTTTTTTTTTTTTTTTTTTTTTTTTTTTTTTTTTTTTTTTTTTTTTTTTTTTTTTTTTTTTTTTTTTTTTTTTTTTTTTTTTTTTTTTTTTTTTTTTTTTTTTTTTTTTTTTTTTTTTTTTTTTTTTTTTTTTTTTTTTTTTTTTTTTTTTTTTTTTTTTTTTTTTTTTTTTTTTTTTTTTTTTTTTTTTTTTTTTTTTTTTTTTTTTTTTTTTTTTGTTTTTTTTTTTTTTTTTTTTTTTTTTTTTTTTTTTTTTTTTTTTTTTTTTTGTTTTTTTTTTTTTTTTTTTTTTTTTTTTTTTTTTTTTTTTTTTTTTTTTTTTTTTTTTTTTTTTTTTTTTTTTTTTTTTTTTTTTTTTTTTTTTTTTTTTTTTTTTTTTTTTTTTTTTTTTTTTTTTTTTTTTTTTTTTTTTTGTTTTTTTTTTTTTTTTTTTTTTTTTTTTTTTTTTTTTTTTTTTTTTTTTTTTTTTTTTTTTTTTTTTTTTTTTTTTTTTTTTTTTTTTTTTTTTTTTTTTTTTTTTTTTTTTTTTTTTTTTTTTTTTTTTTTTTTTTTTTTTTTTTTTTTTTTTTTTTTTTTTTTTTTTTTTTTTTTTTTTTTTTTTTTTTTTTTTTTTTTTTTTTTTTTTTTTTTTTTTTTTTTTTTTTTTTTTTTTTTTTTTTTTTTTTTTTTTTTTTTTTTTTTTTTTTTTTTTTTTTTTTTTTTTTTTTTTTTTTTTTTTTTTTTTTTTTTTTTTTTTTTTTTTTTTTTTTTTTTTTTTTTTTTTTTTTTTTTTTTTTTTTTTTTTTTTTTTTTTTTTTTTTTTTTTTTTTTTTTTTTTTTTTTTTTTTTTTTTTTTTTTTTTTTTTTTTTTTTTTTTTTTTTTTTTTTTTTTTTTTTTTTTTTTTTTTTTTTTTTTTTTTTTTTTTTTTTTTTTTTTTTTTTTTTTTTTTTTTTTTTTTTTTTTTTTTTTTTTTTTTTTTTTTTTTTTTTTTTTTTTTTTTTTTTTTTTTTTTTTTTTTTTTTTTTTTTTTTTTTTTTTTTTTTTTTTTTTTTTTTTTTTTTTTTTTTTTTTTTTTTTTTTTTTTTTTTTTTTTTTTTTTTTTTTTTTTTTTTTTTTTTTTTTTTTTTTTTTTTTTTTTTTTTTTTTTTTTTTTTTTTTTTTTTTTTTTTTTTTTTTTTTTTTTTTTTTTTTTTTTTTTTTTTTTTTTTTTTTTTTTTTTTTTTTTTTTTTTTTTTTTTTTTTTTTTTTTTTTTTTTTTTTTTTTTTTTTTTTTTTTTTTTTTTTTTTTTTTTTTTTTTTTTTTTTTTTTTTTTTTTTTTTTTTTTTTTTTTTTTTTTTTTTTTTTTTTTTTTTTTTTTTTTTTTTTTTTTTTTTTTTTTTTTTTTTTTTTTTTTTTTTTTTTTTTTTTTTTTTTTTTTTTTTTTTTTTTTTTTTTTTTTTTTTTTTTTTTTTTTTTTTTTTTTTTTTTTTTTTTTTTTTTTTTTTTTTTTTTTTTTTTTTTTTTTTTTTTTTTTTTTTTTTTTTTTTTTTTTTTTTTTTTTTTTTTTTTTTTTTTTTTTTTTTTTTTTTTTTTTTTTTTTTTTTTTTTTTTTTTTTTTTTTTTTTTTTTTTTTTTTTTTTTTTTTTTTTTTTTTTTTTTTTTTTTTTTTTTTTTTTTTTTTTTTTTTTTTTTTTTTTTTTTTTTTTTTTTTTTTTTTTTTTTTTTTTTTTTTTTTTTTTTTTTTTTTTTTTTTTTTTTTTTTTTTTTTTTTTTTTTTTTTTTTTTTTTTTTTTTTTTTTTTTTTTTTTTTTTTTTTTTTTTTTTTTTTTTTTTTTTTTTTTTTTTTTTTTTTTTTTTTTTTTTTTTTTTTTTTTTTTTTTTTTTTTTTTTTTTTTTTTTTTTTTTTTTTTTTTTTTTTTTTTTTTTTTTTTTTTTTTTTTTTTTTTTTTTTTTTTTTTTTTTTTTTTTTTTTTTTTTTTTTTTTTTTTTTTTTTTTTTTTTTTTTTTTTTTTTTTTTTTTTTTTTTTTTTTTTTTTTTTTTTTTTTTTTTTTTTTTTTTTTTTTTTTTTTTTTTTTTTTTTTTTTTTTTTTTTTTTTTTTTTTTTTTTTTTTTTTTTTTTTTTTTTTTTTTTTTTTTTTTTTTTTTTTTTTTTTTTTTTTTTTTTTTTTTTTTTTTTTTTTTTTTTTTTTTTTTTTTTTTTTTTTTTTTTTTTTTTTTTTTTTTTTTTTTTTTTTTTTTTTTTTTTTTTTTTTTTTTTTTTTTTTTTTTTTTTTTTTTTTTTTTTTTTTTTTTTTTTTTTTTTTTTTTTTTTTTTTTTTTTTTTTTTTTTTTTTTTTTTTTTTTTTTTTTTTTTTTTTTTTTTTTTTTTTTTTTTTTTTTTTTTTTTTTTTTTTTTTTTTTTTTTTTTTTTTTTTTTTTTTTTTTTTTTTTTTTTTTTTTTTTTTTTTTTTTTTTTTTTTTTTTTTTTTTTTTTTTTTTTTTTTTTTTTTTTTTTTTTTTTTTTTTTTTTTTTTTTTTTTTTTTTTTTTTTTTTTTTTTTTTTTTTTTTTTTTTTTTTTTTTTTTTTTTTTTTTTTTTTTTTTTTTTTTTTTTTTTTTTTTTTTTTTTTTTTTTTTTTTTTTTTTTTTTTTTTTTTTTTTTTTTTTTTTTTTTTTTTTTTTTTTTTTTTTTTTTTTTTTTTTTTTTTTTTTTTTTTTTTTTTTTTTTTTTTTTTTTTTTTTTTTTTTTTTTTTTTTTTTTTTTTTTTTTTTTTTTTTTTTTTTTTTTTTTTTTTTTTTTTTTTTTTTTTTTTTTTTTTTTTTTTTTTTTTTTTTTTTTTTTTTTTTTTTTTTTTTTTTTTTTTTTTTTTTTTTTTTTTTTTTTTTTTTTTTTTTTTTTTTTTTTTTTTTTTTTTTTTTTTTTTTTTTTTTTTTTTTTTTTTTTTTTTTTTTTTTTTTTTTTTTTTTTTTTTTTTTTTTTTTTTTTTTTTTTTTTTTTTTTTTTTTTTTTTTTTTTTTTTTTTTTTTTTTTTTTTTTTTTTTTTTTTTTTTTTTTTTTTTTTTTTTTTTTTTTTTTTTTTTTTTTTTTTTTTTTTTTTTTTTTTTTTTTTTTTTTTTTTTTTTTTTTTTTTTTTTTTTTTTTTTTTTTTTTTTTTTTTTTTTTTTTTTTTTTTTTTTTTTTTTTTTTTTTTTTTTTTTTTTTTTTTTTTTTTTTTTTTTTTTTTTTTTTTTTTTTTTTTTTTTTTTTTTTTTTTTTTTTTTTTTTTTTTTTTTTTTTTTTTTTTTTTTTTTTTTTTTTTTTTTTTTTTTTTTTTTTTTTTTTTTTTTTTTTTTTTTTTTTTTTTTTTTTTTTTTTTTTTTTTTTTTTTTTTTTTTTTTTTTTTTTTTTTTTTTTTTTTTTTTTTTTTTTTTTTTTTTTTTTTTTTTTTTTTTTTTTTTTTTTTTTTTTTTTTTTTTTTTTTTTTTTTTTTTTTTTTTTTTTTTTTTTTTTTTTTTTTTTTTTTTTTTTTTTTTTTTTTTTTTTTTTTTTTTTTTTTTTTTTTTTTTTTTTTTTTTTTTTTTTTTTTTTTTTTTTTTTTTTTTTTTTTTTTTTTTTTTTTTTTTTTTTTTTTTTTTTTTTTTTTTTTTTTTTTTTTTTTTTTTTTTTTTTTTTTTTTTTTTTTTTTTTTTTTTTTTTTTTTTTTTTTTTTTTTTTTTTTTTTTTTTTTTTTTTTTTTTTTTTTTTTTTTTTTTTTTTTTTTTTTTTTTTTTTTTTTTTTTTTTTTTTTTTTTTTTTTTTTTTTTTTTTTTTTTTTTTTTTTTTTTTTTTTTTTTTTTTTTTTTTTTTTTTTTTTTTTTTTTTTTTTTTTTTTTTTTTTTTTTTTTTTTTTTTTTTTTTTTTTTTTTTTTTTTTTTTTTTTTTTTTTTTTTTTTTTTTTTTTTTTTTTTTTTTTTTTTTTTTTTTTTTTTTTTTTTTTTTTTTTTTTTTTTTTTTTTTTTTTTTTTTTTTTTTTTTTTTTTTTTTTTTTTTTTTTTTTTTTTTTTTTTTTTTTTTTTTTTTTTTTTTTTTTTTTTTTTTTTTTTTTTTTTTTTTTTTTTTTTTTTTTTTTTTTTTTTTTTTTTTTTTTTTTTTTTTTTTTTTTTTTTTTTTTTTTTTTTTTTTTTTTTTTTTTTTTTTTTTTTTTTTTTTTTTTTTTTTTTTTTTTTTTTTTTTTTTTTTTTTTTTTTTTTTTTTTTTTTTTTTTTTTTTTTTTTTTTTTTTTTTTTTTTTTTTTTTTTTTTTTTTTTTTTTTTTTTTTTTTTTTTTTTTTTTTTTTTTTTTTTTTTTTTTTTTTTTTTTTTTTTTTTTTTTTTTTTTTTTTTTTTTTTTTTTTTTTTTTTTTTTTTTTTTTTTTTTTTTTTTTTTTTTTTTTTTTTTTTTTTTTTTTTTTTTTTTTTTTTTTTTTTTTTTTTTTTTTTTTTTTTTTTTTTTTTTTTTTTTTTTTTTTTTTTTTTTTTTTTTTTTTTTTTTTTTTTTTTTTTTTTTTTTTTTTTTTTTTTTTTTTTTTTTTTTTTTTTTTTTTTTTTTTTTTTTTTTTTTTTTTTTTTTTTTTTTTTTTTTTTTTTTTTTTTTTTTTTTTTTTTTTTTTTTTTTTTTTTTTTTTTTTTTTTTTTTTTTTTTTTTTTTTTTTTTTTTTTTTTTTTTTTTTTTTTTTTTTTTTTTTTTTTTTTTTTTTTTTTTTTTTTTTTTTTTTTTTTTTTTTTTTTTTTTTTTTTTTTTTTTTTTTTTTTTTTTTTTTTTTTTTTTTTTTTTTTTTTTTTTTTTTTTTTTTTTTTTTTTTTTTTTTTTTTTTTTTTTTTTTTTTTTTTTTTTTTTTTTTTTTTTTTTTTTTTTTTTTTTTTTTTTTTTTTTTTTTTTTTTTTTTTTTTTTTTTTTTTTTTTTTTTTTTTTTTTTTTTTTTTTTTTTTTTTTTTTTTTTTTTTTTTTTTTTTTTTTTTTTTTTTTTTTTTTTTTTTTTTTTTTTTTTTTTTTTTTTTTTTTTTTTTTTTTTTTTTTTTTTTTTTTTTTTTTTTTTTTTTTTTTTTTTTTTTTTTTTTTTTTTTTTTTTTTTTTTTTTTTTTTTTTTTTTTTTTTTTTTTTTTTTTTTTTTTTTTTTTTTTTTTTTTTTTTTTTTTTTTTTTTTTTTTTTTTTTTTTTTTTTTTTTTTTTTTTTTTTTTTTTTTTTTTTTTTTTTTTTTTTTTTTTTTTTTTTTTTTTTTTTTTTTTTTTTTTTTTTTTTTTTTTTTTTTTTTTTTTTTTTTTTTTTTTTTTTTTTTTTTTTTTTTTTTTTTTTTTTTTTTTTTTTTTTTTTTTTTTTTTTTTTTTTTTTTTTTTTTTTTTTTTTTTTTTTTTTTTTTTTTTTTTTTTTTTTTTTTTTTTTTTTTTTTTTTTTTTTTTTTTTTTTTTTTTTTTTTTTTTTTTTTTTTTTTTTTTTTTTTTTTTTTTTTTTTTTTTTTTTTTTTTTTTTTTTTTTTTTTTTTTTTTTTTTTTTTTTTTTTTTTTTTTTTTTTTTTTTTTTTTTTTTTTTTTTTTTTTTTTTTTTTTTTTTTTTTTTTTTTTTTTTTTTTTTTTTTTTTTTTTTTTTTTTTTTTTTTTTTTTTTTTTTTTTTTTTTTTTTTTTTTTTTTTTTTTTTTTTTTTTTTTTTTTTTTTTTTTTTTTTTTTTTTTTTTTTTTTTTTTTTTTTTTTTTTTTTTTTTTTTTTTTTTTTTTTTTTTTTTTTTTTTTTTTTTTTTTTTTTTTTTTTTTTTTTTTTTTTTTTTTTTTTTTTTTTTTTTTTTTTTTTTTTTTTTTTTTTTTTTTTTTTTTTTTTTTTTTTTTTTTTTTTTTTTTTTTTTTTTTTTTTTTTTTTTTTTTTTTTTTTTTTTTTTTTTTTTTTTTTTTTTTTTTTTTTTTTTTTTTTTTTTTTTTTTTTTTTTTTTTTTTTTTTTTTTTTTTTTTTTTTTTTTTTTTTTTTTTTTTTTTTTTTTTTTTTTTTTTTTTTTTTTTTTTTTTTTTTTTTTTTTTTTTTTTTTTTTTTTTTTTTTTTTTTTTTTTTTTTTTTTTTTTTTTTTTTTTTTTTTTTTTTTTTTTTTTTTTTTTTTTTTTTTTTTTTTTTTTTTTTTTTTTTTTTTTTTTTTTTTTTTTTTTTTTTTTTTTTTTTTTTTTTTTTTTTTTTTTTTTTTTTTTTTTTTTTTTTTTTTTTTTTTTTTTTTTTTTTTTTTTTTTTTTTTTTTTTTTTTTTTTTTTTTTTTTTTTTTTTTTTTTTTTTTTTTTTTTTTTTTTTTTTTTTTTTTTTTTTTTTTTTTTTTTTTTTTTTTTTTTTTTTTTTTTTTTTTTTTTTTTTTTTTTTTTTTTTTTTTTTTTTTTTTTTTTTTTTTTTTTTTTTTTTTTTTTTTTTTTTTTTTTTTTTTTTTTTTTTTTTTTTTTTTTTTTTTTTTTTTTTTTTTTTTTTTTTTTTTTTTTTTTTTTTTTTTTTTTTTTTTTTTTTTTTTTTTTTTTTTTTTTTTTTTTTTTTTTTTTTTTTTTTTTTTTTTTTTTTTTTTTTTTTTTTTTTTTTTTTTTTTTTTTTTTTTTTTTTTTTTTTTTTTTTTTTTTTTTTTTTTTTTTTTTTTTTTTTTTTTTTTTTTTTTTTTTTTTTTTTTTTTTTTTTTTTTTTTTTTTTTTTTTTTTTTTTTTTTTTTTTTTTTTTTTTTTTTTTTTTTTTTTTTTTTTTTTTTTTTTTTTTTTTTTTTTTTTTTTTTTTTTTTTTTTTTTTTTTTTTTTTTTTTTTTTTTTTTTTTTTTTTTTTTTTTTTTTTTTTTTTTTTTTTTTTTTTTTTTTTTTTTTTTTTTTTTTTTTTTTTTTTTTTTTTTTTTTTTTTTTTTTTTTTTTTTTTTTTTTTTTTTTTTTTTTTTTTTTTTTTTTTTTTTTTTTTTTTTTTTTTTTTTTTTTTTTTTTTTTTTTTTTTTTTTTTTTTTTTTTTTTTTTTTTTTTTTTTTTTTTTTTTTTTTTTTTTTTTTTTTTTTTTTTTTTTTTTTTTTTTTTTTTTTTTTTTTTTTTTTTTTTTTTTTTTTTTTTTTTTTTTTTTTTTTTTTTTTTTTTTTTTTTTTTTTTTTTTTTTTTTTTTTTTTTTTTTTTTTTTTTTTTTTTTTTTTTTTTTTTTTTTTTTTTTTTTTTTTTTTTTTTTTTTTTTTTTTTTTTTTTTTTTTTTTTTTTTTTTTTTTTTTTTTTTTTTTTTTTTTTTTTTTTTTTTTTTTTTTTTTTTTTTTTTTTTTTTTTTTTTTTTTTTTTTTTTTTTTTTTTTTTTTTTTTTTTTTTTTTTTTTTTTTTTTTTTTTTTTTTTTTTTTTTTTTTTTTTTTTTTTTTTTTTTTTTTTTTTTTTTTTTTTTTTTTTTTTTTTTTTTTTTTTTTTTTTTTTTTTTTTTTTTTTTTTTTTTTTTTTTTTTTTTTTTTTTTTTTTTTTTTTTTTTTTTTTTTTTTTTTTTTTTTTTTTTTTTTTTTTTTTTTTTTTTTTTTTTTTTTTTTTTTTTTTTTTTTTTTTTTTTTTTTTTTTTTTTTTTTTTTTTTTTTTTTTTTTTTTTTTTTTTTTTTTTTTTTTTTTTTTTTTTTTTTTTTTTTTTTTTTTTTTTTTTTTTTTTTTTTTTTTTTTTTTTTTTTTTTTTTTTTTTTTTTTTTTTTTTTTTTTTTTTTTTTTTTTTTTTTTTTTTTTTTTTTTTTTTTTTTTTTTTTTTTTTTTTTTTTTTTTTTTTTTTTTTTTTTTTTTTTTTTTTTTTTTTTTTTTTTTTTTTTTTTTTTTTTTTTTTTTTTTTTTTTTTTTTTTTTTTTTTTTTTTTTTTTTTTTTTTTTTTTTTTTTTTTTTTTTTTTTTTTTTTTTTTTTTTTTTTTTTTTTTTTTTTTTTTTTTTTTTTTTTTTTTTTTTTTTTTTTTTTTTTTTTTTTTTTTTTTTTTTTTTTTTTTTTTTTTTTTTTTTTTTTTTTTTTTTTTTTTTTTTTTTTTTTTTTTTTTTTTTTTTTTTTTTTTTTTTTTTTTTTTTTTTTTTTTTTTTTTTTTTTTTTTTTTTTTTTTTTTTTTTTTTTTTTTTTTTTTTTTTTTTTTTTTTTTTTTTTTTTTTTTTTTTTTTTTTTTTTTTTTTTTTTTTTTTTTTTTTTTTTTTTTTTTTTTTTTTTTTTTTTTTTTTTTTTTTTTTTTTTTTTTTTTTTTTTTTTTTTTTTTTTTTTTTTTTTTTTTTTTTTTTTTTTTTTTTTTTTTTTTTTTTTTTTTTTTTTTTTTTTTTTTTTTTTTTTTTTTTTTTTTTTTTTTTTTTTTTTTTTTTTTTTTTTTTTTTTTTTTTTTTTTTTTTTTTTTTTTTTTTTTTTTTTTTTTTTTTTTTTTTTTTTTTTTTTTTTTTTTTTTTTTTTTTTTTTTTTTTTTTTTTTTTTTTTTTTTTTTTTTTTTTTTTTTTTTTTTTTTTTTTTTTTTTTTTTTTTTTTTTTTTTTTTTTTTTTTTTTTTTTTTTTTTTTTTTTTTTTTTTTTTTTTTTTTTTTTTTTTTTTTTTTTTTTTTTTTTTTTTTTTTTTTTTTTTTTTTTTTTTTTTTTTTTTTTTTTTTTTTTTTTTTTTTTTTTTTTTTTTTTTTTTTTTTTTTTTTTTTTTTTTTTTTTTTTTTTTTTTTTTTTTTTTTTTTTTTTTTTTTTTTTTTTTTTTTTTTTTTTTTTTTTTTTTTTTTTTTTTTTTTTTTTTTTTTTTTTTTTTTTTTTTTTTTTTTTTTTTTTTTTTTTTTTTTTTTTTTTTTTTTTTTTTTTTTTTTTTTTTTTTTTTTTTTTTTTTTTTTTTTTTTTTTTTTTTTTTTTTTTTTTTTTTTTTTTTTTTTTTTTTTTTTTTTTTTTTTTTTTTTTTTTTTTTTTTTTTTTTTTTTTTTTTTTTTTTTTTTTTTTTTTTTTTTTTTTTTTTTTTTTTTTTTTTTTTTTTTTTTTTTTTTTTTTTTTTTTTTTTTTTTTTTTTTTTTTTTTTTTTTTTTTTTTTTTTTTTTTTTTTTTTTTTTTTTTTTTTTTTTTTTTTTTTTTTTTTTTTTTTTTTTTTTTTTTTTTTTTTTTTTTTTTTTTTTTTTTTTTTTTTTTTTTTTTTTTTTTTTTTTTTTTTTTTTTTTTTTTTTTTTTTTTTTTTTTTTTTTTTTTTTTTTTTTTTTTTTTTTTTTTTTTTTTTTTTTTTTTTTTTTTTTTTTTTTTTTTTTTTTTTTTTTTTTTTTTTTTTTTTTTTTTTTTTTTTTTTTTTTTTTTTTTTTTTTTTTTTTTTTTTTTTTTTTTTTTTTTTTTTTTTTTTTTTTTTTTTTTTTTTTTTTTTTTTTTTTTTTTTTTTTTTTTTTTTTTTTTTTTTTTTTTTTTTTTTTTTTTTTTTTTTTTTTTTTTTTTTTTTTTTTTTTTTTTTTTTTTTTTTTTTTTTTTTTTTTTTTTTTTTTTTTTTTTTTTTTTTTTTTTTTTTTTTTTTTTTTTTTTTTTTTTTTTTTTTTTTTTTTTTTTTTTTTTTTTTTTTTTTTTTTTTTTTTTTTTTTTTTTTTTTTTTTTTTTTTTTTTTTTTTTTTTTTTTTTTTTTTTTTTTTTTTTTTTTTTTTTTTTTTTTTTTTTTTTTTTTTTTTTTTTTTTTTTTTTTTTTTTTTTTTTTTTTTTTTTTTTTTTTTTTTTTTTTTTTTTTTTTTTTTTTTTTTTTTTTTTTTTTTTTTTTTTTTTTTTTTTTTTTTTTTTTTTTTTTTTTTTTTTTTTTTTTTTTTTTTTTTTTTTTTTTTTTTTTTTTTTTTTTTTTTTTTTTTTTTTTTTTTTTTTTTTTTTTTTTTTTTTTTTTTTTTTTTTTTTTTTTTTTTTTTTTTTTTTTTTTTTTTTTTTTTTTTTTTTTTTTTTTTTTTTTTTTTTTTTTTTTTTTTTTTTTTTTTTTTTTTTTTTTTTTTTTTTTTTTTTTTTTTTTTTTTTTTTTTTTTTTTTTTTTTTTTTTTTTTTTTTTTTTTTTTTTTTTTTTTTTTTTTTTTTTTTTTTTTTTTTTTTTTTTTTTTTTTTTTTTTTTTTTTTTTTTTTTTTTTTTTTTTTTTTTTTTTTTTTTTTTTTTTTTTTTTTTTTTTTTTTTTTTTTTTTTTTTTTTTTTTTTTTTTTTTTTTTTTTTTTTTTTTTTTTTTTTTTTTTTTTTTTTTTTTTTTTTTTTTTTTTTTTTTTTTTTTTTTTTTTTTTTTTTTTTTTTTTTTTTTTTTTTTTTTTTTTTTTTTTTTTTTTTTTTTTTTTTTTTTTTTTTTTTTTTTTTTTTTTTTTTTTTTTTTTTTTTTTTTTTTTTTTTTTTTTTTTTTTTTTTTTTTTTTTTTTTTTTTTTTTTTTTTTTTTTTTTTTTTTTTTTTTTTTTTTTTTTTTTTTTTTTTTTTTTTTTTTTTTTTTTTTTTTTTTTTTTTTTTTTTTTTTTTTTTTTTTTTTTTTTTTTTTTTTTTTTTTTTTTTTTTTTTTTTTTTTTTTTTTTTTTTTTTTTTTTTTTTTTTTTTTTTTTTTTTTTTTTTTTTTTTTTTTTTTTTTTTTTTTTTTTTTTTTTTTTTTTTTTTTTTTTTTTTTTTTTTTTTTTTTTTTTTTTTTTTTTTTTTTTTTTTTTTTTTTTTTTTTTTTTTTTTTTTTTTTTTTTTTTTTTTTTTTTTTTTTTTTTTTTTTTTTTTTTTTTTTTTTTTTTTTTTTTTTTTTTTTTTTTTTTTTTTTTTTTTTTTTTTTTTTTTTTTTTTTTTTTTTTTTTTTTTTTTTTTTTTTTTTTTTTTTTTTTTTTTTTTTTTTTTTTTTTTTTTTTTTTTTTTTTTTTTTTTTTTTTTTTTTTTTTTTTTTTTTTTTTTTTTTTTTTTTTTTTTTTTTTTTTTTTTTTTTTTTTTTTTTTTTTTTTTTTTTTTTTTTTTTTTTTTTTTTTTTTTTTTTTTTTTTTTTTTTTTTTTTTTTTTTTTTTTTTTTTTTTTTTTTTTTTTTTTTTTTTTTTTTTTTTTTTTTTTTTTTTTTTTTTTTTTTTTTTTTTTTTTTTTTTTTTTTTTTTTTTTTTTTTTTTTTTTTTTTTTTTTTTTTTTTTTTTTTTTTTTTTTTTTTTTTTTTTTTTTTTTTTTTTTTTTTTTTTTTTTTTTTTTTTTTTTTTTTTTTTTTTTTTTTTTTTTTTTTTTTTTTTTTTTTTTTTTTTTTTTTTTTTTTTTTTTTTTTTTTTTTTTTTTTTTTTTTTTTTTTTTTTTTTTTTTTTTTTTTTTTTTTTTTTTTTTTTTTTTTTTTTTTTTTTTTTTTTTTTTTTTTTTTTTTTTTTTTTTTTTTTTTTTTTTTTTTTTTTTTTTTTTTTTTTTTTTTTTTTTTTTTTTTTTTTTTTTTTTTTTTTTTTTTTTTTTTTTTTTTTTTTTTTTTTTTTTTTTTTTTTTTTTTTTTTTTTTTTTTTTTTTTTTTTTTTTTTTTTTTTTTTTTTTTTTTTTTTTTTTTTTTTTTTTTTTTTTTTTTTTTTTTTTTTTTTTTTTTTTTTTTTTTTTTTTTTTTTTTTTTTTTTTTTTTTTTTTTTTTTTTTTTTTTTTTTTTTTTTTTTTTTTTTTTTTTTTTTTTTTTTTTTTTTTTTTTTTTTTTTTTTTTTTTTTTTTTTTTTTTTTTTTTTTTTTTTTTTTTTTTTTTTTTTTTTTTTTTTTTTTTTTTTTTTTTTTTTTTTTTTTTTTTTTTTTTTTTTTTTTTTTTTTTTTTTTTTTTTTTTTTTTTTTTTTTTTTTTTTTTTTTTTTTTTTTTTTTTTTTTTTTTTTTTTTTTTTTTTTTTTTTTTTTTTTTTTTTTTTTTTTTTTTTTTTTTTTTTTTTTTTTTTTTTTTTTTTTTTTTTTTTTTTTTTTTTTTTTTTTTTTTTTTTTTTTTTTTTTTTTTTTTTTTTTTTTTTTTTTTTTTTTTTTTTTTTTTTTTTTTTTTTTTTTTTTTTTTTTTTTTTTTTTTTTTTTTTTTTTTTTTTTTTTTTTTTTTTTTTTTTTTTTTTTTTTTTTTTTTTTTTTTTTTTTTTTTTTTTTTTTTTTTTTTTTTTTTTTTTTTTTTTTTTTTTTTTTTTTTTTTTTTTTTTTTTTTTTTTTTTTTTTTTTTTTTTTTTTTTTTTTTTTTTTTTTTTTTTTTTTTTTTTTTTTTTTTTTTTTTTTTTTTTTTTTTTTTTTTTTTTTTTTTTTTTTTTTTTTTTTTTTTTTTTTTTTTTTTTTTTTTTTTTTTTTTTTTTTTTTTTTTTTTTTTTTTTTTTTTTTTTTTTTTTTTTTTTTTTTTTTTTTTTTTTTTTTTTTTTTTTTTTTTTTTTTTTTTTTTTTTTTTTTTTTTTTTTTTTTTTTTTTTTTTTTTTTTTTTTTTTTTTTTTTTTTTTTTTTTTTTTTTTTTTTTTTTTTTTTTTTTTTTTTTTTTTTTTTTTTTTTTTTTTTTTTTTTTTTTTTTTTTTTTTTTTTTTTTTTTTTTTTTTTTTTTTTTTTTTTTTTTTTTTTTTTTTTTTTTTTTTTTTTTTTTTTTTTTTTTTTTTTTTTTTTTTTTTTTTTTTTTTTTTTTTTTTTTTTTTTTTTTTTTTTTTTTTTTTTTTTTTTTTTTTTTTTTTTTTTTTTTTTTTTTTTTTTTTTTTTTTTTTTTTTTTTTTTTTTTTTTTTTTTTTTTTTTTTTTTTTTTTTTTTTTTTTTTTTTTTTTTTTTTTTTTTTTTTTTTTTTTTTTTTTTTTTTTTTTTTTTTTTTTTTTTTTTTTTTTTTTTTTTTTTTTTTTTTTTTTTTTTTTTTTTTTTTTTTTTTTTTTTTTTTTTTTTTTTTTTTTTTTTTTTTTTTTTTTTTTTTTTTTTTTTTTTTTTTTTTTTTTTTTTTTTTTTTTTTTTTTTTTTTTTTTTTTTTTTTTTTTTTTTTTTTTTTTTTTTTTTTTTTTTTTTTTTTTTTTTTTTTTTTTTTTTTTTTTTTTTTTTTTTTTTTTTTTTTTTTTTTTTTTTTTTTTTTTTTTTTTTTTTTTTTTTTTTTTTTTTTTTTTTTTTTTTTTTTTTTTTTTTTTTTTTTTTTTTTTTTTTTTTTTTTTTTTTTTTTTTTTTTTTTTTTTTTTTTTTTTTTTTTTTTTTTTTTTTTTTTTTTTTTTTTTTTTTTTTTTTTTTTTTTTTTTTTTTTTTTTTTTTTTTTTTTTTTTTTTTTTTTTTTTTTTTTTTTTTTTTTTTTTTTTTTTTTTTTTTTTTTTTTTTTTTTTTTTTTTTTTTTTTTTTTTTTTTTTTTTTTTTTTTTTTTTTTTTTTTTTTTTTTTTTTTTTTTTTTTTTTTTTTTTTTTTTTTTTTTTTTTTTTTTTTTTTTTTTTTTTTTTTTTTTTTTTTTTTTTTTTTTTTTTTTTTTTTTTTTTTTTTTTTTTTTTTTTTTTTTTTTTTTTTTTTTTTTTTTTTTTTTTTTTTTTTTTTTTTTTTTTTTTTTTTTTTTTTTTTTTTTTTTTTTTTTTTTTTTTTTTTTTTTTTTTTTTTTTTTTTTTTTTTTTTTTTTTTTTTTTTTTTTTTTTTTTTTTTTTTTTTTTTTTTTTTTTTTTTTTTTTTTTTTTTTTTTTTTTTTTTTTTTTTTTTTTTTTTTTTTTTTTTTTTTTTTTTTTTTTTTTTTTTTTTTTTTTTTTTTTTTTTTTTTTTTTTTTTTTTTTTTTTTTTTTTTTTTTTTTTTTTTTTTTTTTTTTTTTTTTTTTTTTTTTTTTTTTTTTTTTTTTTTTTTTTTTTTTTTTTTTTTTTTTTTTTTTTTTTTTTTTTTTTTTTTTTTTTTTTTTTTTTTTTTTTTTTTTTTTTTTTTTTTTTTTTTTTTTTTTTTTTTTTTTTTTTTTTTTTTTTTTTTTTTTTTTTTTTTTTTTTTTTTTTTTTTTTTTTTTTTTTTTTTTTTTTTTTTTTTTTTTTTTTTTTTTTTTTTTTTTTTTTTTTTTTTTTTTTTTTTTTTTTTTTTTTTTTTTTTTTTTTTTTTTTTTTTTTTTTTTTTTTTTTTTTTTTTTTTTTTTTTTTTTTTTTTTTTTTTTTTTTTTTTTTTTTTTTTTTTTTTTTTTTTTTTTTTTTTTTTTTTTTTTTTTTTTTTTTTTTTTTTTTTTTTTTTTTTTTTTTTTTTTTTTTTTTTTTTTTTTTTTTTTTTTTTTTTTTTTTTTTTTTTTTTTTTTTTTTTTTTTTTTTTTTTTTTTTTTTTTTTTTTTTTTTTTTTTTTTTTTTTTTTTTTTTTTTTTTTTTTTTTTTTTTTTTTTTTTTTTTTTTTTTTTTTTTTTTTTTTTTTTTTTTTTTTTTTTTTTTTTTTTTTTTTTTTTTTTTTTTTTTTTTTTTTTTTTTTTTTTTTTTTTTTTTTTTTTTTTTTTTTTTTTTTTTTTTTTTTTTTTTTTTTTTTTTTTTTTTTTTTTTTTTTTTTTTTTTTTTTTTTTTTTTTTTTTTTTTTTTTTTTTTTTTTTTTTTTTTTTTTTTTTTTTTTTTTTTTTTTTTTTTTTTTTTTTTTTTTTTTTTTTTTTTTTTTTTTTTTTTTTTTTTTTTTTTTTTTTTTTTTTTTTTTTTTTTTTTTTTTTTTTTTTTTTTTTTTTTTTTTTTTTTTTTTTTTTTTTTTTTTTTTTTTTTTTTTTTTTTTTTTTTTTTTTTTTTTTTTTTTTTTTTTTTTTTTTTTTTTTTTTTTTTTTTTTTTTTTTTTTTTTTTTTTTTTTTTTTTTTTTTTTTTTTTTTTTTTTTTTTTTTTTTTTTTTTTTTTTTTTTTTTTTTTTTTTTTTTTTTTTTTTTTTTTTTTTTTTTTTTTTTTTTTTTTTTTTTTTTTTTTTTTTTTTTTTTTTTTTTTTTTTTTTTTTTTTTTTTTTTTTTTTTTTTTTTTTTTTTTTTTTTTTTTTTTTTTTTTTTTTTTTTTTTTTTTTTTTTTTTTTTTTTTTTTTTTTTTTTTTTTTTTTTTTTTTTTTTTTTTTTTTTTTTTTTTTTTTTTTTTTTTTTTTTTTTTTTTTTTTTTTTTTTTTTTTTTTTTTTTTTTTTTTTTTTTTTTTTTTTTTTTTTTTTTTTTTTTTTTTTTTTTTTTTTTTTTTTTTTTTTTTTTTTTTTTTTTTTTTTTTTTTTTTTTTTTTTTTTTTTTTTTTTTTTTTTTTTTTTTTTTTTTTTTTTTTTTTTTTTTTTTTTTTTTTTTTTTTTTTTTTTTTTTTTTTTTTTTTTTTTTTTTTTTTTTTTTTTTTTTTTTTTTTTTTTTTTTTTTTTTTTTTTTTTTTTTTTTTTTTTTTTTTTTTTTTTTTTTTTTTTTTTTTTTTTTTTTTTTTTTTTTTTTTTTTTTTTTTTTTTTTTTTTTTTTTTTTTTTTTTTTTTTTTTTTTTTTTTTTTTTTTTTTTTTTTTTTTTTTTTTTTTTTTTTTTTTTTTTTTTTTTTTTTTTTTTTTTTTTTTTTTTTTTTTTTTTTTTTTTTTTTTTTTTTTTTTTTTTTTTTTTTTTTTTTTTTTTTTTTTTTTTTTTTTTTTTTTTTTTTTTTTTTTTTTTTTTTTTTTTTTTTTTTTTTTTTTTTTTTTTTTTTTTTTTTTTTTTTTTTTTTTTTTTTTTTTTTTTTTTTTTTTTTTTTTTTTTTTTTTTTTTTTTTTTTTTTTTTTTTTTTTTTTTTTTTTTTTTTTTTTTTTTTTTTTTTTTTTTTTTTTTTTTTTTTTTTTTTTTTTTTTTTTTTTTTTTTTTTTTTTTTTTTTTTTTTTTTTTTTTTTTTTTTTTTTTTTTTTTTTTTTTTTTTTTTTTTTTTTTTTTTTTTTTTTTTTTTTTTTTTTTTTTTTTTTTTTTTTTTTTTTTTTTTTTTTTTTTTTTTTTTTTTTTTTTTTTTTTTTTTTTTTTTTTTTTTTTTTTTTTTTTTTTTTTTTTTTTTTTTTTTTTTTTTTTTTTTTTTTTTTTTTTTTTTTTTTTTTTTTTTTTTTTTTTTTTTTTTTTTTTTTTTTTTTTTTTTTTTTTTTTTTTTTTTTTTTTTTTTTTTTTTTTTTTTTTTTTTTTTTTTTTTTTTTTTTTTTTTTTTTTTTTTTTTTTTTTTTTTTTTTTTTTTTTTTTTTTTTTTTTTTTTTTTTTTTTTTTTTTTTTTTTTTTTTTTTTTTTTTTTTTTTTTTTTTTTTTTTTTTTTTTTTTTTTTTTTTTTTTTTTTTTTTTTTTTTTTTTTTTTTTTTTTTTTTTTTTTTTTTTTTTTTTTTTTTTTTTTTTTTTTTTTTTTTTTTTTTTTTTTTTTTTTTTTTTTTTTTTTTTTTTTTTTTTTTTTTTTTTTTTTTTTTTTTTTTTTTTTTTTTTTTTTTTTTTTTTTTTTTTTTTTTTTTTTTTTTTTTTTTTTTTTTTTTTTTTTTTTTTTTTTTTTTTTTTTTTTTTTTTTTTTTTTTTTTTTTTTTTTTTTTTTTTTTTTTTTTTTTTTTTTTTTTTTTTTTTTTTTTTTTTTTTTTTTTTTTTTTTTTTTTTTTTTTTTTTTTTTTTTTTTTTTTTTTTTTTTTTTTTTTTTTTTTTTTTTTTTTTTTTTTTTTTTTTTTTTTTTTTTTTTTTTTTTTTTTTTTTTTTTTTTTTTTTTTTTTTTTTTTTTTTTTTTTTTTTTTTTTTTTTTTTTTTTTTTTTTTTTTTTTTTTTTTTTTTTTTTTTTTTTTTTTTTTTTTTTTTTTTTTTTTTTTTTTTTTTTTTTTTTTTTTTTTTTTTTTTTTTTTTTTTTTTTTTTTTTTTTTTTTTTTTTTTTTTTTTTTTTTTTTTTTTTTTTTTTTTTTTTTTTTTTTTTTTTTTTTTTTTTTTTTTTTTTTTTTTTTTTTTTTTTTTTTTTTTTTTTTTTTTTTTTTTTTTTTTTTTTTTTTTTTTTTTTTTTTTTTTTTTTTTTTTTTTTTTTTTTTTTTTTTTTTTTTTTTTTTTTTTTTTTTTTTTTTTTTTTTTTTTTTTTTTTTTTTTTTTTTTTTTTTTTTTTTTTTTTTTTTTTTTTTTTTTTTTTTTTTTTTTTTTTTTTTTTTTTTTTTTTTTTTTTTTTTTTTTTTTTTTTTTTTTTTTTTTTTTTTTTTTTTTTTTTTTTTTTTTTTTTTTTTTTTTTTTTTTTTTTTTTTTTTTTTTTTTTTTTTTTTTTTTTTTTTTTTTTTTTTTTTTTTTTTTTTTTTTTTTTTTTTTTTTTTTTTTTTTTTTTTTTTTTTTTTTTTTTTTTTTTTTTTTTTTTTTTTTTTTTTTTTTTTTTTTTTTTTTTTTTTTTTTTTTTTTTTTTTTTTTTTTTTTTTTTTTTTTTTTTTTTTTTTTTTTTTTTTTTTTTTTTTTTTTTTTTTTTTTTTTTTTTTTTTTTTTTTTTTTTTTTTTTTTTTTTTTTTTTTTTTTTTTTTTTTTTTTTTTTTTTTTTTTTTTTTTTTTTTTTTTTTTTTTTTTTTTTTTTTTTTTTTTTTTTTTTTTTTTTTTTTTTTTTTTTTTTTTTTTTTTTTTTTTTTTTTTTTTTTTTTTTTTTTTTTTTTTTTTTTTTTTTTTTTTTTTTTTTTTTTTTTTTTTTTTTTTTTTTTTTTTTTTTTTTTTTTTTTTTTTTTTTTTTTTTTTTTTTTTTTTTTTTTTTTTTTTTTTTTTTTTTTTTTTTTTTTTTTTTTTTTTTTTTTTTTTTTTTTTTTTTTTTTTTTTTTTTTTTTTTTTTTTTTTTTTTTTTTTTTTTTTTTTTTTTTTTTTTTTTTTTTTTTTTTTTTTTTTTTTTTTTTTTTTTTTTTTTTTTTTTTTTTTTTTTTTTTTTTTTTTTTTTTTTTTTTTTTTTTTTTTTTTTTTTTTTTTTTTTTTTTTTTTTTTTTTTTTTTTTTTTTTTTTTTTTTTTTTTTTTTTTTTTTTTTTTTTTTTTTTTTTTTTTTTTTTTTTTTTTTTTTTTTTTTTTTTTTTTTTTTTTTTTTTTTTTTTTTTTTTTTTTTTTTTTTTTTTTTTTTTTTTTTTTTTTTTTTTTTTTTTTTTTTTTTTTTTTTTTTTTTTTTTTTTTTTTTTTTTTTTTTTTTTTTTTTTTTTTTTTTTTTTTTTTTTTTTTTTTTTTTTTTTTTTTTTTTTTTTTTTTTTTTTTTTTTTTTTTTTTTTTTTTTTTTTTTTTTTTTTTTTTTTTTTTTTTTTTTTTTTTTTTTTTTTTTTTTTTTTTTTTTTTTTTTTTTTTTTTTTTTTTTTTTTTTTTTTTTTTTTTTTTTTTTTTTTTTTTTTTTTTTTTTTTTTTTTTTTTTTTTTTTTTTTTTTTTTTTTTTTTTTTTTTTTTTTTTTTTTTTTTTTTTTTTTTTTTTTTTTTTTTTTTTTTTTTTTTTTTTTTTTTTTTTTTTTTTTTTTTTTTTTTTTTTTTTTTTTTTTTTTTTTTTTTTTTTTTTTTTTTTTTTTTTTTTTTTTTTTTTTTTTTTTTTTTTTTTTTTTTTTTTTTTTTTTTTTTTTTTTTTTTTTTTTTTTTTTTTTTTTTTTTTTTTTTTTTTTTTTTTTTTTTTTTTTTTTTTTTTTTTTTTTTTTTTTTTTTTTTTTTTTTTTTTTTTTTTTTTTTTTTTTTTTTTTTTTTTTTTTTTTTTTTTTTTTTTTTTTTTTTTTTTTTTTTTTTTTTTTTTTTTTTTTTTTTTTTTTTTTTTTTTTTTTTTTTTTTTTTTTTTTTTTTTTTTTTTTTTTTTTTTTTTTTTTTTTTTTTTTTTTTTTTTTTTTTTTTTTTTTTTTTTTTTTTTTTTTTTTTTTTTTTTTTTTTTTTTTTTTTTTTTTTTTTTTTTTTTTTTTTTTTTTTTTTTTTTTTTTTTTTTTTTTTTTTTTTTTTTTTTTTTTTTTTTTTTTTTTTTTTTTTTTTTTTTTTTTTTTTTTTTTTTTTTTTTTTTTTTTTTTTTTTTTTTTTTTTTTTTTTTTTTTTTTTTTTTTTTTTTTTTTTTTTTTTTTTTTTTTTTTTTTTTTTTTTTTTTTTTTTTTTTTTTTTTTTTTTTTTTTTTTTTTTTTTTTTTTTTTTTTTTTTTTTTTTTTTTTTTTTTTTTTTTTTTTTTTTTTTTTTTTTTTTTTTTTTTTTTTTTTTTTTTTTTTTTTTTTTTTTTTTTTTTTTTTTTTTTTTTTTTTTTTTTTTTTTTTTTTTTTTTTTTTTTTTTTTTTTTTTTTTTTTTTTTTTTTTTTTTTTTTTTTTTTTTTTTTTTTTTTTTTTTTTTTTTTTTTTTTTTTTTTTTTTTTTTTTTTTTTTTTTTTTTTTTTTTTTTTTTTTTTTTTTTTTTTTTTTTTTTTTTTTTTTTTTTTTTTTTTTTTTTTTTTTTTTTTTTTTTTTTTTTTTTTTTTTTTTTTTTTTTTTTTTTTTTTTTTTTTTTTTTTTTTTTTTTTTTTTTTTTTTTTTTTTTTTTTTTTTTTTTTTTTTTTTTTTTTTTTTTTTTTTTTTTTTTTTTTTTTTTTTTTTTTTTTTTTTTTTTTTTTTTTTTTTTTTTTTTTTTTTTTTTTTTTTTTTTTTTTTTTTTTTTTTTTTTTTTTTTTTTTTTTTTTTTTTTTTTTTTTTTTTTTTTTTTTTTTTTTTTTTTTTTTTTTTTTTTTTTTTTTTTTTTTTTTTTTTTTTTTTTTTTTTTTTTTTTTTTTTTTTTTTTTTTTTTTTTTTTTTTTTTTTTTTTTTTTTTTTTTTTTTTTTTTTTTTTTTTTTTTTTTTTTTTTTTTTTTTTTTTTTTTTTTTTTTTTTTTTTTTTTTTTTTTTTTTTTTTTTTTTTTTTTTTTTTTTTTTTTTTTTTTTTTTTTTTTTTTTTTTTTTTTTTTTTTTTTTTTTTTTTTTTTTTTTTTTTTTTTTTTTTTTTTTTTTTTTTTTTTTTTTTTTTTTTTTTTTTTTTTTTTTTTTTTTTTTTTTTTTTTTTTTTTTTTTTTTTTTTTTTTTTTTTTTTTTTTTTTTTTTTTTTTTTTTTTTTTTTTTTTTTTTTTTTTTTTTTTTTTTTTTTTTTTTTTTTTTTTTTTTTTTTTTTTTTTTTTTTTTTTTTTTTTTTTTTTTTTTTTTTTTTTTTTTTTTTTTTTTTTTTTTTTTTTTTTTTTTTTTTTTTTTTTTTTTTTTTTTTTTTTTTTTTTTTTTTTTTTTTTTTTTTTTTTTTTTTTTTTTTTTTTTTTTTTTTTTTTTTTTTTTTTTTTTTTTTTTTTTTTTTTTTTTTTTTTTTTTTTTTTTTTTTTTTTTTTTTTTTTTTTTTTTTTTTTTTTTTTTTTTTTTTTTTTTTTTTTTTTTTTTTTTTTTTTTTTTTTTTTTTTTTTTTTTTTTTTTTTTTTTTTTTTTTTTTTTTTTTTTTTTTTTTTTTTTTTTTTTTTTTTTTTTTTTTTTTTTTTTTTTTTTTTTTTTTTTTTTTTTTTTTTTTTTTTTTTTTTTTTTTTTTTTTTTTTTTTTTTTTTTTTTTTTTTTTTTTTTTTTTTTTTTTTTTTTTTTTTTTTTTTTTTTTTTTTTTTTTTTTTTTTTTTTTTTTTTTTTTTTTTTTTTTTTTTTTTTTTTTTTTTTTTTTTTTTTTTTTTTTTTTTTTTTTTTTTTTTTTTTTTTTTTTTTTTTTTTTTTTTTTTTTTTTTTTTTTTTTTTTTTTTTTTTTTTTTTTTTTTTTTTTTTTTTTTTTTTTTTTTTTTTTTTTTTTTTTTTTTTTTTTTTTTTTTTTTTTTTTTTTTTTTTTTTTTTTTTTTTTTTTTTTTTTTTTTTTTTTTTTTTTTTTTTTTTTTTTTTTTTTTTTTTTTTTTTTTTTTTTTTTTTTTTTTTTTTTTTTTTTTTTTTTTTTTTTTTTTTTTTTTTTTTTTTTTTTTTTTTTTTTTTTTTTTTTTTTTTTTTTTTTTTTTTTTTTTTTTTTTTTTTTTTTTTTTTTTTTTTTTTTTTTTTTTTTTTTTTTTTTTTTTTTTTTTTTTTTTTTTTTTTTTTTTTTTTTTTTTTTTTTTTTTTTTTTTTTTTTTTTTTTTTTTTTTTTTTTTTTTTTTTTTTTTTTTTTTTTTTTTTTTTTTTTTTTTTTTTTTTTTTTTTTTTTTTTTTTTTTTTTTTTTTTTTTTTTTTTTTTTTTTTTTTTTTTTTTTTTTTTTTTTTTTTTTTTTTTTTTTTTTTTTTTTTTTTTTTTTTTTTTTTTTTTTTTTTTTTTTTTTTTTTTTTTTTTTTTTTTTTTTTTTTTTTTTTTTTTTTTTTTTTTTTTTTTTTTTTTTTTTTTTTTTTTTTTTTTTTTTTTTTTTTTTTTTTTTTTTTTTTTTTTTTTTTTTTTTTTTTTTTTTTTTTTTTTTTTTTTTTTTTTTTTTTTTTTTTTTTTTTTTTTTTTTTTTTTTTTTTTTTTTTTTTTTTTTTTTTTTTTTTTTTTTTTTTTTTTTTTTTTTTTTTTTTTTTTTTTTTTTTTTTTTTTTTTTTTTTTTTTTTTTTTTTTTTTTTTTTTTTTTTTTTTTTTTTTTTTTTTTTTTTTTTTTTTTTTTTTTTTTTTTTTTTTTTTTTTTTTTTTTTTTTTTTTTTTTTTTTTTTTTTTTTTTTTTTTTTTTTTTTTTTTTTTTTTTTTTTTTTTTTTTTTTTTTTTTTTTTTTTTTTTTTTTTTTTTTTTTTTTTTTTTTTTTTTTTTTTTTTTTTTTTTTTTTTTTTTTTTTTTTTTTTTTTTTTTTTTTTTTTTTTTTTTTTTTTTTTTTTTTTTTTTTTTTTTTTTTTTTTTTTTTTTTTTTTTTTTTTTTTTTTTTTTTTTTTTTTTTTTTTTTTTTTTTTTTTTTTTTTTTTTTTTTTTTTTTTTTTTTTTTTTTTTTTTTTTTTTTTTTTTTTTTTTTTTTTTTTTTTTTTTTTTTTTTTTTTTTTTTTTTTTTTTTTTTTTTTTTTTTTTTTTTTTTTTTTTTTTTTTTTTTTTTTTTTTTTTTTTTTTTTTTTTTTTTTTTTTTTTTTTTTTTTTTTTTTTTTTTTTTTTTTTTTTTTTTTTTTTTTTTTTTTTTTTTTTTTTTTTTTTTTTTTTTTTTTTTTTTTTTTTTTTTTTTTTTTTTTTTTTTTTTTTTTTTTTTTTTTTTTTTTTTTTTTTTTTTTTTTTTTTTTTTTTTTTTTTTTTTTTTTTTTTTTTTTTTTTTTTTTTTTTTTTTTTTTTTTTTTTTTTTTTTTTTTTTTTTTTTTTTTTTTTTTTTTTTTTTTTTTTTTTTTTTTTTTTTTTTTTTTTTTTTTTTTTTTTTTTTTTTTTTTTTTTTTTTTTTTTTTTTTTTTTTTTTTTTTTTTTTTTTTTTTTTTTTTTTTTTTTTTTTTTTTTTTTTTTTTTTTTTTTTTTTTTTTTTTTTTTTTTTTTTTTTTTTTTTTTTTTTTTTTTTTTTTTTTTTTTTTTTTTTTTTTTTTTTTTTTTTTTTTTTTTTTTTTTTTTTTTTTTTTTTTTTTTTTTTTTTTTTTTTTTTTTTTTTTTTTTTTTTTTTTTTTTTTTTTTTTTTTTTTTTTTTTTTTTTTTTTTTTTTTTTTTTTTTTTTTTTTTTTTTTTTTTTTTTTTTTTTTTTTTTTTTTTTTTTTTTTTTTTTTTTTTTTTTTTTTTTTTTTTTTTTTTTTTTTTTTTTTTTTTTTTTTTTTTTTTTTTTTTTTTTTTTTTTTTTTTTTTTTTTTTTTTTTTTTTTTTTTTTTTTTTTTTTTTTTTTTTTTTTTTTTTTTTTTTTTTTTTTTTTTTTTTTTTTTTTTTTTTTTTTTTTTTTTTTTTTTTTTTTTTTTTTTTTTTTTTTTTTTTTTTTTTTTTTTTTTTTTTTTTTTTTTTTTTTTTTTTTTTTTTTTTTTTTTTTTTTTTTTTTTTTTTTTTTTTTTTTTTTTTTTTTTTTTTTTTTTTTTTTTTTTTTTTTTTTTTTTTTTTTTTTTTTTTTTTTTTTTTTTTTTTTTTTTTTTTTTTTTTTTTTTTTTTTTTTTTTTTTTTTTTTTTTTTTTTTTTTTTTTTTTTTTTTTTTTTTTTTTTTTTTTTTTTTTTTTTTTTTTTTTTTTTTTTTTTTTTTTTTTTTTTTTTTTTTTTTTTTTTTTTTTTTTTTTTTTTTTTTTTTTTTTTTTTTTTTTTTTTTTTTTTTTTTTTTTTTTTTTTTTTTTTTTTTTTTTTTTTTTTTTTTTTTTTTTTTTTTTTTTTTTTTTTTTTTTTTTTTTTTTTTTTTTTTTTTTTTTTTTTTTTTTTTTTTTTTTTTTTTTTTTTTTTTTTTTTTTTTTTTTTTTTTTTTTTTTTTTTTTTTTTTTTTTTTTTTTTTTTTTTTTTTTTTTTTTTTTTTTTTTTTTTTTTTTTTTTTTTTTTTTTTTTTTTTTTTTTTTTTTTTTTTTTTTTTTTTTTTTTTTTTTTTTTTTTTTTTTTTTTTTTTTTTTTTTTTTTTTTTTTTTTTTTTTTTTTTTTTTTTTTTTTTTTTTTTTTTTTTTTTTTTTTTTTTTTTTTTTTTTTTTTTTTTTTTTTTTTTTTTTTTTTTTTTTTTTTTTTTTTTTTTTTTTTTTTTTTTTTTTTTTTTTTTTTTTTTTTTTTTTTTTTTTTTTTTTTTTTTTTTTTTTTTTTTTTTTTTTTTTTTTTTTTTTTTTTTTTTTTTTTTTTTTTTTTTTTTTTTTTTTTTTTTTTTTTTTTTTTTTTTTTTTTTTTTTTTTTTTTTTTTTTTTTTTTTTTTTTTTTTTTTTTTTTTTTTTTTTTTTTTTTTTTTTTTTTTTTTTTTTTTTTTTTTTTTTTTTTTTTTTTTTTTTTTTTTTTTTTTTTTTTTTTTTTTTTTTTTTTTTTTTTTTTTTTTTTTTTTTTTTTTTTTTTTTTTTTTTTTTTTTTTTTTTTTTTTTTTTTTTTTTTTTTTTTTTTTTTTTTTTTTTTTTTTTTTTTTTTTTTTTTTTTTTTTTTTTTTTTTTTTTTTTTTTTTTTTTTTTTTTTTTTTTTTTTTTTTTTTTTTTTTTTTTTTTTTTTTTTTTTTTTTTTTTTTTTTTTTTTTTTTTTTTTTTTTTTTTTTTTTTTTTTTTTTTTTTTTTTTTTTTTTTTTTTTTTTTTTTTTTTTTTTTTTTTTTTTTTTTTTTTTTTTTTTTTTTTTTTTTTTTTTTTTTTTTTTTTTTTTTTTTTTTTTTTTTTTTTTTTTTTTTTTTTTTTTTTTTTTTTTTTTTTTTTTTTTTTTTTTTTTTTTTTTTTTTTTTTTTTTTTTTTTTTTTTTTTTTTTTTTTTTTTTTTTTTTTTTTTTTTTTTTTTTTTTTTTTTTTTTTTTTTTTTTTTTTTTTTTTTTTTTTTTTTTTTTTTTTTTTTTTTTTTTTTTTTTTTTTTTTTTTTTTTTTTTTTTTTTTTTTTTTTTTTTTTTTGTTTTTTTTTTTTTTTTTTTTTTTTTTTTTTTTTTTTTTTTTTTTTTTTTTTTTTTTTTTTTTTTTTTTTTTTTTTTTTTTTTTTTTTTTTTTTTTTTTTTTTTTTTTTTTTTTTTTTTTTTTTTTTTTTTTTTTTTTTTTTTTTTTTTTTTTTTTTTTTTTTTTTTTTTTTTTTTTTTTTTTTTTTTTTTTTTTTTTTTTTTTTTTTTTTTTTTTTTTTTTTTTTTTTTTTTTTTTTTTTTTTTTTTTTTTTTTTTTTTTTTTTTTTTTTTTTTTTTTTTTTTTTTTTTTTTTTTTTTTTTTTTTTTTTTTTTTTTTTTTTTTTTTTTTTTTTTTTTTTTTTTTTTTTTTTTTTTTTTTTTTTTTTTTTTTTTTTTTTTTTTTTTTTTTTTTTTTTTTTTTTTTTTTTTTTTTTTTTTTTTTTTTTTTTTTTTTTTTTTTTTTTTTTTTTTTTTTTTTTTTTTTTTTTTTTTTTTTTTTTTTTTTTTTTTTTTTTTTTTTTTTTTTTTTTTTTTTTTTTTTTTTTTTTTTTTTTTTTTTTTTTTTTTTTTTTTTTTTTTTTTTTTTTTTTTTTTTTTTTTTTTTTTTTTTTTTTTTTTTTTTTTTTTTTTTTTTTTTTTTTTTTTTTTTTTTTTTTTTTTTTTTTTTTTTTTTTTTTTTTTTTTTTTTTTTTTTTTTTTTTTTTTTTTTTTTTTTTTTTTTTTTTTTTTTTTTTTTTTTTTTTTTTTTTTTTTTTTTTTTTTTTTTTTTTTTTTTTTTTTTTTTTTTTTTTTTTTTTTTTTTTTTTTTTTTTTTTTTTTTTTTTTTTTTTTTTTTTTTTTTTTTTTTTTTTTTTTTTTTTTTTTTTTTTTTTTTTTTTTTTTTTTTTTTTTTTTTTTTTTTTTTTTTTTTTTTTTTTTTTTTTTTTTTTTTTTTTTTTTTTTTTTTTTTTTTTTTTTTTTTTTTTTTTTTTTTTTTTTTTTTTTTTTTTTTTTTTTTTTTTTTTTTTTTTTTTTTTTTTTTTTTTTTTTTTTTTTTTTTTTTTTTTTTTTTTTTTTTTTTTTTTTTTTTTTTTTTTTTTTTTTTTTTTTTTTTTTTTTTTTTTTTTTTTTTTTTTTTTTTTTTTTTTTTTTTTTTTTTTTTTTTTTTTTTTTTTTTTTTTTTTTTTTTTTTTTTTTTTTTTTTTTTTTTTTTTTTTTTTTTTTTTTTTTTTTTTTTTTTTTTTTTTTTTTTTTTTTTTTTTTTTTTTTTTTTTTTTTTTTTTTTTTTTTTTTTTTTTTTTTTTTTTTTTTTTTTTTTTTTTTTTTTTTTTTTTTTTTTTTTTTTTTTTTTTTTTTTTTTTTTTTTTTTTTTTTTTTTTTTTTTTTTTTTTTTTTTTTTTTTTTTTTTTTTTTTTTTTTTTTTTTTTTTTTTTTTTTTTTTTTTTTTTTTTTTTTTTTTTTTTTTTTTTTTTTTTTTTTTTTTTTTTTTTTTTTTTTTTTTTTTTTTTTTTTTTTTTTTTTTTTTTTTTTTTTTTTTTTTTTTTTTTTTTTTTTTTTTTTTTTTTTTTTTTTTTTTTTTTTTTTTTTTTTTTTTTTTTTTTTTTTTTTTTTTTTTTTTTTTTTTTTTTTTTTTTTTTTTTTTTTTTTTTTTTTTTTTTTTTTTTTTTTTTTTTTTTTTTTTTTTTTTTTTTTTTTTTTTTTTTTTTTTTTTTTTTTTTTTTTTTTTTTTTTTTTTTTTTTTTTTTTTTTTTTTTTTTTTTTTTTTTTTTTTTTTTTTTTTTTTTTTTTTTTTTTTTTTTTTTTTTTTTTTTTTTTTTTTTTTTTTTTTTTTTTTTTTTTTTTTTTTTTTTTTTTTTTTTTTTTTTTTTTTTTTTTTTTTTTTTTTTTTTTTTTTTTTTTTTTTTTTTTTTTTTTTTTTTTTTTTTTTTTTTTTTTTTTTTTTTTTTTTTTTTTTTTTTTTTTTTTTTTTTTTTTTTTTTTTTTTTTTTTTTTTTTTTTTTTTTTTTTTTTTTTTTTTTTTTTTTTTTTTTTTTTTTTTTTTTTTTTTTTTTTTTTTTTTTTTTTTTTTTTTTTTTTTTTTTTTTTTTTTTTTTTTTTTTTTTTTTTTTTTTTTTTTTTTTTTTTTTTTTTTTTTTTTTTTTTTTTTTTTTTTTTTTTTTTTTTTTTTTTTTTTTTTTTTTTTTTTTTTTTTTTTTTTTTTTTTTTTTTTTTTTTTTTTTTTTTTTTTTTTTTTTTTTTTTTTTTTTTTTTTTTTTTTTTTTTTTTTTTTTTTTTTTTTTTTTTTTTTTTTTTTTTTTTTTTTTTTTTTTTTTTTTTTTTTTTTTTTTTTTTTTTTTTTTTTTTTTTTTTTTTTTTTTTTTTTTTTTTTTTTTTTTTTTTTTTTTTTTTTTTTTTTTTTTTTTTTTTTTTTTTTTTTTTTTTTTTTTTTTTTTTTTTTTTTTTTTTTTTTTTTTTTTTTTTTTTTTTTTTTTTTTTTTTTTTTTTTTTTTTTTTTTTTTTTTTTTTTTTTTTTTTTTTTTTTTTTTTTTTTTTTTTTTTTTTTTTTTTTTTTTTTTTTTTTTTTTTTTTTTTTTTTTTTTTTTTTTTTTTTTTTTTTTTTTTTTTTTTTTTTTTTTTTTTTTTTTTTTTTTTTTTTTTTTTTTTTTTTTTTTTTTTTTTTTTTTTTTTTTTTTTTTTTTTTTTTTTTTTTTTTTTTTTTTTTTTTTTTTTTTTTTTTTTTTTTTTTTTTTTTTTTTTTTTTTTTTTTTTTTTTTTTTTTTTTTTTTTTTTTTTTTTTTTTTTTTTTTTTTTTTTTTTTTTTTTTTTTTTTTTTTTTTTTTTTTTTTTTTTTTTTTTTTTTTTTTTTTTTTTTTTTTTTTTTTTTTTTTTTTTTTTTTTTTTTTTTTTTTTTTTTTTTTTTTTTTTTTTTTTTTTTTTTTTTTTTTTTTTTTTTTTTTTTTTTTTTTTTTTTTTTTTTTTTTTTTTTTTTTTTTTTTTTTTTTTTTTTTTTTTTTTTTTTTTTTTTTTTTTTTTTTTTTTTTTTTTTTTTTTTTTTTTTTTTTTTTTTTTTTTTTTTTTTTTTTTTTTTTTTTTTTTTTTTTTTTTTTTTTTTTTTTTTTTTTTTTTTTTTTTTTTTTTTTTTTTTTTTTTTTTTTTTTTTTTTTTTTTTTTTTTTTTTTTTTTTTTTTTTTTTTTTTTTTTTTTTTTTTTTTTTTTTTTTTTTTTTTTTTTTTTTTTTTTTTTTTTTTTTTTTTTTTTTTTTTTTTTTTTTTTTTTTTTTTTTTTTTTTTTTTTTTTTTTTTTTTTTTTTTTTTTTTTTTTTTTTTTTTTTTTTTTTTTTTTTTTTTTTTTTTTTTTTTTTTTTTTTTTTTTTTTTTTTTTTTTTTTTTTTTTTTTTTTTTTTTTTTTTTTTTTTTTTTTTTTTTTTTTTTTTTTTTTTTTTTTTTTTTTTTTTTTTTTTTTTTTTTTTTTTTTTTTTTTTTTTTTTTTTTTTTTTTTTTTTTTTTTTTTTTTTTTTTTTTTTTTTTTTTTTTTTTTTTTTTTTTTTTTTTTTTTTTTTTTTTTTTTTTTTTTTTTTTTTTTTTTTTTTTTTTTTTTTTTTTTTTTTTTTTTTTTTTTTTTTTTTTTTTTTTTTTTTTTTTTTTTTTTTTTTTTTTTTTTTTTTTTTTTTTTTTTTTTTTTTTTTTTTTTTTTTTTTTTTTTTTTTTTTTTTTTTTTTTTTTTTTTTTTTTTTTTTTTTTTTTTTTTTTTTTTTTTTTTTTTTTTTTTTTTTTTTTTTTTTTTTTTTTTTTTTTTTTTTTTTTTTTTTTTTTTTTTTTTTTTTTTTTTTTTTTTTTTTTTTTTTTTTTTTTTTTTTTTTTTTTTTTTTTTTTTTTTTTTTTTTTTTTTTTTTTTTTTTTTTTTTTTTTTTTTTTTTTTTTTTTTTTTTTTTTTTTTTTTTTTTTTTTTTTTTTTTTTTTTTTTTTTTTTTTTTTTTTTTTTTTTTTTTTTTTTTTTTTTTTTTTTTTTTTTTTTTTTTTTTTTTTTTTTTTTTTTTTTTTTTTTTTTTTTTTTTTTTTTTTTTTTTTTTTTTTTTTTTTTTTTTTTTTTTTTTTTTTTTTTTTTTTTTTTTTTTTTTTTTTTTTTTTTTTTTTTTTTTTTTTTTTTTTTTTTTTTTTTTTTTTTTTTTTTTTTTTTTTTTTTTTTTTTTTTTTTTTTTTTTTTTTTTTTTTTTTTTTTTTTTTTTTTTTTTTTTTTTTTTTTTTTTTTTTTTTTTTTTTTTTTTTTTTTTTTTTTTTTTTTTTTTTTTTTTTTTTTTTTTTTTTTTTTTTTTTTTTTTTTTTTTTTTTTTTTTTTTTTTTTTTTTTTTTTTTTTTTTTTTTTTTTTTTTTTTTTTTTTTTTTTTTTTTTTTTTTTTTTTTTTTTTTTTTTTTTTTTTTTTTTTTTTTTTTTTTTTTTTTTTTTTTTTTTTTTTTTTTTTTTTTTTTTTTTTTTTTTGTTTTTTTTTTTTTTTTTTTTTTTTTTTTTTTTTTTTTTTTTTTTTTTTTTTTTTTTTTTTTTTTTTTTTTTTTTTTTTTTTTTTTTTTTTTTTTTTTTTTTTTTTTTTTTTTTTTTTTTTTTTTTTTTTTTTTTTTTTTTTTTTTTTTTTTTTTTTTTTTTTTTTTTTTTTTTTTTTTTTTTTTTTTTTTTTTTTTTTTTTTTTTTTTTTTTTTTTTTTTTTTTTTTTTTTTTTTTTTTTTTTTTTTTTTTTTTTTTTTTTTTTTTTTTTTTTTTTTTTTTTTTTTTTTTTTTTTTTTTTTTTTTTTTTTTTTTTTTTTTTTTTTTTTTTTTTTTTTTTTTTTTTTTTTTTTTTTTTTTTTTTTTTTTTTTTTTTTTTTTTTTTTTTTTTTTTTTTTTTTTTTTTTTTTTTTTTTTTTTTTTTTTTTTTTTTTTTTTTTTTTTTTTTTTTTTTTTTTTTTTTTTTTTTTTTTTTTTTTTTTTTTTTTTTTTTTTTTTTTTTTTTTTTTTTTTTTTTTTTTTTTTTTTTTTTTTTTTTTTTTTTTTTTTTTTTTTTTTTTTTTTTTTTTTTTTTTTTTTTTTTTTTTTTTTTTTTTTTTTTTTTTTTTTTTTTTTTTTTTTTTTTTTTTTTTTTTTTTTTTTTTTTTTTTTTTTTTTTTTTTTTTTTTTTTTTTTTTTTTTTTTTTTTTTTTTTTTTTTTTTTTTTTTTTTTTTTTTTTTTTTTTTTTTTTTTTTTTTTTTTTTTTTTTTTTTTTTTTTTTTTTTTTTTTTTTTTTTTTTTTTTTTTTTTTTTTTTTTTTTTTTTTTTTTTTTTTTTTTTTTTTTTTTTTTTTTTTTTTTTTTTTTTTTTTTTTTTTTTTTTTTTTTTTTTTTTTTTTTTTTTTTTTTTTTTTTTTTTTTTTTTTTTTTTTTTTTTTTTTTTTTTTTTTTTTTTTTTTTTTTTTTTTTTTTTTTTTTTTTTTTTTTTTTTTTTTTTTTTTTTTTTTTTTTTTTTTTTTTTTTTTTTTTTTTTTTTTTTTTTTTTTTTTTTTTTTTTTTTTTTTTTTTTTTTTTTTTTTTTTTTTTTTTTTTTTTTTTTTTTTTTTTTTTTTTTTTTTTTTTTTTTTTTTTTTTTTTTTTTTTTTTTTTTTTTTTTTTTTTTTTTTTTTTTTTTTTTTTTTTTTTTTTTTTTTTTTTTTTTTTTTTTTTTTTTTTTTTTTTTTTTTTTTTTTTTTTTTTTTTTTTTTTTTTTTTTTTTTTTTTTTTTTTTTTTTTTTTTTTTTTTTTTTTTTTTTTTTTTTTTTTTTTTTTTTTTTTTTTTTTTTTTTTTTTTTTTTTTTTTTTTTTTTTTTTTTTTTTTTTTTTTTTTTTTTTTTTTTTTTTTTTTTTTTTTTTTTTTTTTTTTTTTTTTTTTTTTTTTTTTTTTTTTTTTTTTTTTTTTTTTTTTTTTTTTTTTTTTTTTTTTTTTTTTTTTTTTTTTTTTTTTTTTTTTTTTTTTTTTTTTTTTTTTTTTTTTTTTTTTTTTTTTTTTTTTTTTTTTTTTTTTTTTTTTTTTTTTTTTTTTTTTTTTTTTTTTTTTTTTTTTTTTTTTTTTTTTTTTTTTTTTTTTTTTTTTTTTTTTTTTTTTTTTTTTTTTTTTTTTTTTTTTTTTTTTTTTTTTTTTTTTTTTTTTTTTTTTTTTTTTTTTTTTTTTTTTTTTTTTTTTTTTTTTTTTTTTTTTTTTTTTTTTTTTTTTTTTTTTTTTTTTTTTTTTTTTTTTTTTTTTTTTTTTTTTTTTTTTTTTTTTTTTTTTTTTTTTTTTTTTTTTTTTTTTTTTTTTTTTTTTTTTTTTTTTTTTTTTTTTTTTTTTTTTTTTTTTTTTTTTTTTTTTTTTTTTTTTTTTTTTTTTTTTTTTTTTTTTTTTTTTTTTTTTTTTTTTTTTTTTTTTTTTTTTTTTTTTTTTTTTTTTTTTTTTTTTTTTTTTTTTTTTTTTTTTTTTTTTTTTTTTTTTTTTTTTTTTTTTTTTTTTTTTTTTTTTTTTTTTTTTTTTTTTTTTTTTTTTTTTTTTTTTTTTTTTTTTTTTTTTTTTTTTTTTTTTTTTTTTTTTTTTTTTTTTTTTTTTTTTTTTTTTTTTTTTTTTTTTTTTTTTTTTTTTTTTTTTTTTTTTTTTTTTTTTTTTTTTTTTTTTTTTTTTTTTTTTTTTTTTTTTTTTTTTTTTTTTTTTTTTTTTTTTTTTTTTTTTTTTTTTTTTTTTTTTTTTTTTTTTTTTTTTTTTTTTTTTTTTTTTTTTTTTTTTTTTTTTTTTTTTTTTTTTTTTTTTTTTTTTTTTTTTTTTTTTTTTTTTTTTTTTTTTTTTTTTTTTTTTTTTTTTTTTTTTTTTTTTTTTTTTTTTTTTTTTTTTTTTTTTTTTTTTTTTTTTTTTTTTTTTTTTTTTTTTTTTTTTTTTTTTTTTTTTTTTTTTTTTTTTTTTTTTTTTTTTTTTTTTTTTTTTTTTTTTTTTTTTTTTTTTTTTTTTTTTTTTTTTTTTTTTTTTTTTTTTTTTTTTTTTTTTTTTTTTTTTTTTTTTTTTTTTTTTTTTTTTTTTTTTTTTTTTTTTTTTTTTTTTTTTTTTTTTTTTTTTTTTTTTTTTTTTTTTGTTTTTTTTTTTTTTTTTTTTTTTTTTTTTTTTTTTTTTTTTTTTTTTTTTTTTTTTTTTTTTTTTTTTTTTTTTTTTTTTTTTTTTTTTTTTTTTTTTTTTTTTTTTTTTTTTTTTTTTTTTTTTTTTTTTTTTTTTTTTTTTTTTTTTTTTTTTTTTTTTTTTTTTTTTTTTTTTTTTTTTGTTTTTTTTTTTTTTTTTTTTTTTTTTTTTTTTTTTTTTTTTTTTTTTTTTTTTTTTTTTTTTTTTTTTTTTTTTTATTTTTTTTTTTTTTTTTTTTTTTTTTTTTTTTTTTTTTTTTTTTTTTTTTTTTTTTTTTTTTTTTTTTTTTTTTTTTTTTTTTTTTTTTTTTTTTTTTTTTTTTTTTTTTTTTTTTTTTTTTTTTTTTTTTTTTTTTTTTTTTTTTTTTTTTTTTTTTTTTTTTTTTTTTTTTTTTTTTTTTTTTTTTTTTTTTTTTTTTGTTTTTTTTTTTTTTTTTTTTTTTTTTTTTTTTTTTTTTTTTTTTTTTTTTTTGTTTTTTTTTTTTTTTTTTTTTTTTTTTTTTTTTTTTTTTTTTTTT
>JAQNDB010000532.1:0-78302 GCA_029204045.2 Tillandsia leiboldiana | reverse complement strand
GCCTTTCGGGGGCCTCCGGCGCTTTATTGGATGGGAATTTGGCGAAGCGGACGTCAAATCGGGTTCAGCGCGCGAAAAGGGTCAAGATGGACGATCTGCTGAGTTTCTGAGTTCGGGTACTGTCACCGACGAACAGGTAACTCCGGCGATCGCGGACGGCGGGCGGGGCGGTCGGCGGGCAGCGTCGCGGGCGGCCGGCGCGGCCTCGGGCAGGCGGAACGGCGGCGGCACAGGGCGCGGAGCAGCGCGCGGGCCGCGTGGGCAGCGCGGTCCACGCGGCCGTAGTGAACCAAGGCGGGGGGCAGCGCGGGCACGTGGCACACACCCATAGGGCCGGCTCACAGCTCACGGTCTACGGAGCATGATGGTTTGGGTTTTGGTTCACGGTGCACCGGAGTGGACACGTGGCAGGTTACCATTGGTTCGGCCTTACGGAGGCTCGTGCACCGGGTGCAGCGGCAGTGGCAGGACGTCGTGGCGCTTCCCTATTGGCTGGTCAACTGTGCGTGGCAGGAGGGGCAGCTGGCGCGGGCAGGCGCGCAGGCGCGACCGGTACTGTTGTCGGGGACGCGTGTCGACTCCCCGGGGTTGGCCGCGTGGCGCAGCAGGAGTGGAGGATTTGGGCTGTCGCCTGTTCGGGCGACACGTGGCGGGCGCTGAGGCGGGTCGGACGGACCGTGGATCCCTTCCGACGGCGCGCCTTGGGCCGGGCCGCACTGTGCCGCGCCCCGAAAGTCTTGGGCCGGGCCGCACTGTGCCGCCCGGAAACTTCGGGCGCCCGAGAATGGGGACCGTTTTGCGTGCCGATCTAATATTATGCATCGTTTTCTTACAGGGTGGAAAAGACGTGCACCGTTTTGCGTGCAGAGATTTGAGGTACATGCATCGTTTTGCGTGCCGGTTGTGTTGTCGCGCATCGTTTTGCGTGCACTCTCTAATATTATACATCATTTTTCGTACAGGGTTAGAAAAAACGTGCACGTTTTACGTGCAACCCTATGTAGACCGTGCCACCGTTTTGCGTACAGATTCGAGTTACGTGCACCGTTTTGCGTACCGGTTGATTTAACGCGCAACGTTTTGCGTGCAGACTAAAATGACGCGCACGTTTTGCATGCGGGTTTTTAGTGACGTGCATCGTTTTGCGTGCAGGTTTGGTGGACGTGCACCTTTTGCGTGCAGACTCGAGAGAAGTGCATCGTTTTGCGTGCAAGTTCGAGGAGACAAGTGAAATCGCGCGGAGACCAATTGCAAGTGTCTACAAGCAATTGGGTACACTACAAGGTGGGGAATTCTGCCGAAATTGGGTGACCTCTCCCCTTGCTCCTTGCTTTTCGATTCGAAACATGATAGTAGCCTGTTAGAGGCGTTAGGTAATTATGAATAAGATGCATGTTTAGAGGAACACAGATGAAAAGAGCAACTGTTGGCTGCCAATAACAGATGATATATTTGTGCATGTGTAGAGATATTTAGAGGAAAAGTGATATTTATGATTTATCCACAATAGGGGATAAATTTGTATGTGTAGATGGACACAGATGATAAATGCAACTGTCGGTTGCCAAAAGGAGATAATTCATTTTCATGTGCGAAAAGGACTTAGAGGATAAATTATTTTTTATGATGATATGAAAATAATTGCATGCGTAGAAATGAGTAATTACTTGATGACTGTGATCATGTTAGGGTACAACCCTAGGAATCACGAAAATGGGATACCTCTGCTAGACCCTCTAGGTCACCATGCTGCTGGGCCCTTGCCCCTGTCGTATGCCTCGCTGTCTGCATCTGATCCGTCTCGACCGCTGCATCCATTCCCGAACCTGTGGGGGGAGTCACCCAAGGGTGTGAGAACTTCATCTGAGTTCCCAGTGGGTTTAACCACCGAGAAAAAGTGTCCTACACCACTTGGTCCATGGAAGCAATAATAATAGTGCTAGGAAACTAATCCTCAATATCATAATGCAGCTATGCAATATAACATATCACTACACTATCTGTGTATAACCATCTACCCAGCACTACTCTGTCTAGCCACACTAGGCTGCTAAGCACCAACTCGGCCACTATGCCGCTGAATACAGGGTCCAACTAAACCGGCCACCTTGGCCACTATTTTTCTTTATTCTTTAGATTCTGGTGCTTTAGTTCAGTTAACCCTCGGAATTCTTATCCAACGGGCCCGAGCCCGGTAGTCTTGCTACCATAAGATAAGATTTCTAAGGTTGCCGATAACACCCGCAAGTGTTACCCCCGCCCAACGGGGAACTTGTCATACGGGTCACTGCCCGGGAGAGGGGACACTGCCCATGGCTCCGACAAGATCTACGTTTCACCCCGAAGGTACGCCCATTTTATCTTTTTATATTTTCTTTCTTTTCTTTCTACTTTAGTTCTTAGCCTCTTTGCCTTTGAACACTTGCTTTTCTTTCTTATTCAGGCTTATAGCTCCCTTTTTGCCACTGGCAAATCACTTTCTCTTTTCTTTGAGCATTTAGCTCCTTGCTTTCACTTTTAGCCATTCGAAAGTACCTCGTCCGACGGGTCACTGCCCAGGGAGTCCTGCTCCACTTGACGAGTCTCAAATTCGAAGGCGCCAATTACATTTTCTTTATGCTTTAGCCACTTTTAGCTTGCTTTTAATCTTTGCCTTTTAGCAACAATTTTTTCCTCTTATCCTAGGTCTTGCCATAAGGATAACTAGAGAGTCCTGGACTCTTAAACATTTCTCTTTTATTCTTTAACTCAAATTGAAGTTAAAGTTATTATCCATTTGCCCATACACCCTATGACCTTCTAGGGTAATATTTGATCAACTCTTTAAACTGGGGATCTCATCCCACATTTCTGATTCCTCACTGAATCCTAGAGTTAACTAAACTCTGTTTTCCTGCTTCACCATTAACTTAGAGTTACACTGACTCTAATTCCATGTTCCGCTGTTATCTTAGAATTACATTGACTCTACTTTTCTGTTTTTTCCTTTCATATCTCCACACTTGATCCACCTTTTCCATCCTCCTGATTCCTTACTGAATCCTAGAATCAACTTGACTCTATTTCCTGTCTGTGAGTTTAAACTCTTCTAGCTCAACTTAGGTTCCCTTTACCTAAGTCCCATGTCATACTTGTCCTAGAGTTCCATGACTCTATGCTGACCTCTAGTTCACCTTAGGTTTCCTTACCTAAGTTCCATGTCATACTCATCCTAGAGTTCGTTGACTCTATGTTGAACACTAGTTCTCCTTAGGTTCTCTTTACCTAAGTTCCATGTCATATACACCCTAGAGTTTTCTGCCTCTATGTTGATCACTCTATCCAGTGTCCTTAGGTATCACCTACGACCATGCCACTCATCCTTCCAAGGATACCCTCCTAAGTTGATGTCACTCGTCAAACCCCTAAACTAGGTTTTCTCCTAGTCTTACTACCAACAAGTTCTGTTCCCTTATATCACATGATTCCTAGGGTTGTACCCTAACATGATCACAGTCATCAAGTAATTACTCATTTCTACGCATGCAATTATTTTCATATCCATCATAAAAATAATATTTATCCTCTAAGTCCTTTTTTGCACATGAAAATGAATTATCTCCTTTTGGCAACCGACAGTTGCATTTATCATCTGTGTCCATCTACACATACAAATTTATCCCCTATTGTGGATAAATCATAAATATCACTTTTCCTCTAAATTTCTCTACACATGCACATATATCATCTGTTATTGGCAACCAACAGTTGCTCTTTTCATCTGTGTTCCTCTAAACATGCAATCTTATTCATAATTACCTAACGCCTCTAACAGGCTACTATCATGTTTCGAATCGAAAAGCAAAGGAGCAAGGGGAGAGGTCACCCAATTTCGGCAGAATTCCCCACCTTGTAGTGTACCCAATTGCTTGTAGACACTTGCAATTGGTCTCCGCGCGATTTCACTTGTCTCCTCGAACTTGCACGCAAAACGATGCACTTCTCTTGAGTCTGCACGCAAAACGGTGCACGTCCACCAAACCTGCACGCAAAACGATGCACGTCACTAAAAACCGCCACGCAAAACGGTGCGCGTCATTTAGTCTGCACGCAAAACGGTGCGCGTTAAATCAACCGGCACACAAAACGGTGCACGTAACTCGAATCTGCACGCAAAACGGTGCACGGTCTACTATAGGGTTGCACGTAAAACGGTGCACGTTTTTCTAACCCTGTACGAAAAATGATGTATAATATTAGAGAGTGCACGTAAAACGATGCGCGACAACACAACCGGCACGCAAAACGATGCACGTACCTCAAATCTGCACGCAAAACGGTGCACGTCTTTTCCAACCCTGCACGAGAAACGATGCATAATATTAGGATCGGCACATAAAACGGTGCGCGTTAAATCTGTTACGGAATTTGAGTTGGCGTAGTTTCGTGAAAGGTTCAAGTCTTGAAGATTGAAGGTGAAGAAGTTGGATCATTTAACTCATCTCAAGAAAGAAGAATTCAAAGGATCAGGTATGTTTAACTAAAGATTATTGGTGATCCGAATACTTCTTGTAGTGTAGAAACACCTGGAAGAGTTTTTAACTGCATAAAAATCAAAAACTAGTGTTCGGACATGTTCAGGATCCGGATCAGAGCCAGCGATCCGGATCCCGAAGGTTGTTGTTTCATACATCACTTCAATCCGGATCGCAGCATCTCACGATCCGGATCCCGAACGTTGAGTTTTCTGAAATGTATGAACGATCCGGATCAGGCATTCCGATTCGGATCCCGAACGTTTGTTTTCTGGAAACCGTCTTTATTGCTACTGCAATCCGGATCGCCCAAATCCGATCCGGATCGCCGTCCGTCAAAATTTCAGAAAAGTTAGGTTTTTGATTCTTATCTCCTTCCAAATGTTTCTAACCTATAAATAGACCCTATGACTCTTTTTCTAGGGTGAATCCAAAAAATCCACATAGCCGTCATTTTCACATATTATTTCATACGGCCTAAGATCCACATATAGAGAAGAAAGGAAATCATTAGAGAATACTCTATGTTTCTTCATCTATATTGATTAGTTTGATTCTAGGTTTTCATACTCACATCTTGAGTTGAATCAAACTAATGAATACTTAGATGGTATTTCCAATCTATCTTTGATCTAAGTATTCGGCGGATCATCACCACCCAAAAACAACGATTTCCCCAAAATCGGCGCGTGGATTCGCGTGTCCTTGTGGATTCAAGGTTCAACCGCTCTCGTGGATTCGGAGCGAGGCACATTCGTGGATTCGAAGGGTGCTATTGGGTGCAGACCGTGGATTCGGTCGGACGTCGTGGATTCGACGTTGGACGCCGTGGATTCGGCGTTGGGCGCAGATCGTGGATTCGAGAAGCGTCGCGGAGCGAGCGGAGAAAGATCCTCTAGGAGCGTATGGAAAAGGTTGAGTCGTAAGTGTGTACGGTAAATCACCTTGTACGTGTTTTAATTCTAGTGGATTTCTGCCGTGTTATCGGTCCCGTGGTTTTTTACTCCGGTGATGGAGTTTTCTACGTAAAAATCTTGCGTGTTATTTTTATTTCCGCATTGGGTTTTTATCGCAACGATTTTTGAGTGTTTATACGTTTACACCTATTCACCCCCCTCTAGGTGTTTCTTCCCCTATTTAGATCTACATTACATATAACCCAACAAGTGGTATCAGAGCGGGAATAGGGTTGTAAACAATGGTTGAAGGTGGAAACATCAATCGACCCCCTTTCTTTGATGGAACAAATTATGCGTACTGGAAAGTACGAATGAAAGCCTTTTTAATTTCCATCGACGAAAGGGTGTGGCAATCAATTGAATTAGGATGGTCTAATCCAACTGAAACTATCTCTGATGTTCTCACCTTAAAACCTAGGTCGAAATGGACCAAGGAAGAGTTAGATTCATCTTCTTACAATGGCAAGGGAATTAATGCTATTTTTAATGCCTTATCTCAAACTGAATTCTCTCGCGTCTCGGCATGTGAGACTGCGAAAGAAATCTGGGATGTTCTTCAGGTTACACATGAGGGAACTAACCTCGTGAAGATTCAGAAACTGCAAATGCTTACGAGCAAGTTTGACTCTATCTTGATGGCAGAAAATGAATCTTTCACGGACTACTATACACGATTGCAAGACATCGTAAACTCATATGCTAACCTGGGAGAGAAGATTCCAGAATTTAAGATTGTAAGAAAGATCTTAAGAACTCTTCCTGAACGATTTCGCCCAAAGGTTACAGCCATTGAAACTATTAAACACCCGGACGAAATACGTGTAGAAGAATTGGTTGGTTCATTACAAACTTATGAAATGACATTTACTACTAACAATTATTCTGGAAAAGCATCCTCTTCTAAGTCTTCAGGTTATGCGTTGAAAACAACTAAGGAAGAAGACGCGGATACATCCTCCTCAGACGATGACGAGAACCTTTCTATGGAGGAATTTGAGAAGTAGCTCGCTCTCTTGACAAGAAAGTTTCGCCGGAACTTTCGAAGGGGTAATTCAAGTAAATCTCCATCCTTCGGAAAGTCGAACAAAGGCAAGGGTACTTCAAGCTACAAGTCAAGAAAGCAAGAGAACTTTTCAAAGGATAAGAAAAGTTCAGAGGGACAACTACAATGCTTCAAATGTCGAGGCTACGACCACATTGCAACAGAGTGTCCCAACAAGTATCCGGCAAAAAAGAAGGCGATGCAAGTCGTCACTTGGGATAACAACTCAACGTCAAATGAGTTGTCTTCAAGTGATGAAGAAAAGAGCTCCACGGCATTCCACGCGTCCATATCTTCACCCTTCATGTGCTTCATGGCAAGTACATCTGAGTCATTGTCCAACTCCACTGTTGAAAAGAATGCAACGGACAATGAATCGGATGATTCGGAAGGTGAAGATTTTGCTTTAGCCTACCACAGACTTTTGAGGGATTCAAAGAAAGTGGCTAAGCAAAACAAGAGTTTGAGAGGGAGAGTGCATGATCTCGAAGAAGAAGCAAAAAGAGCAACTTCTCTCTCAAACGCTCTTGAAGTGGAAAGGGAAAATCTGATAAAAGTAAATGTTTTCCTTCAAGAGTCCAATGAGCTTTTTGAGAAGGAACATACAAAACTTGTGGATAAAGCGGATCACTTCTCAAAGCTCTACAACGAGGCTCGACAGGATAACCTGGAAATGACAAAGACCATTTTCCAACTCAAGGATGACTTGAAGCGATTCTCTTCAGGAAGGAGTAAGTTGGATAGGCTTCTTGGTCTTGGTCAAACAAATCGGTTCGGCCTCGGGTACACTCAAACTGGAAACAGTCCAAGTTCGAGTGGGACAGTTTTTGTGCCTCAGTCGGTATCTCCTCCTCCGACACCGGAATTCAAGACAAACAACGACAACAAACCTACTTCATCCTCCTTGGGATCGTCAAGATCTAAAGTATGTTTTCGTTGTGGTGTTTCAGGGCACATAAGAAGACATTGCAAGACGGGAGTCAAACGCGCACCTCAAACACCTCTTGCAATGACTACCACAAAGGTGATTCCTCGGAAATCAATTGCAAATCAATTGAAGGAAAAGAACCTTGGTAGTTTACCGCGCAAGACGACTTCATCAAGGAGCAGCAATCGTTTTAACAAGACGCTTTCACCTAGGCATATAACTTCACGACCATTACCGACGCACGCCAAAAAGGTTTGGGTGCGCAAAGGTGAAATCTACCCTTGTCTTGTTACCAATGTTTCCTTGCATGCATATGATAGTTCGTCTTGGTATCTGGATAGCGGGTGTTCGCGTCACATGACCGGTGACAAAAATAGTTTTCAAAATCTTGAGAAAATCTCCGGAGGACTCGTTGTTTTCGGAGACGGTCGATCTTCCAAAATTGTTGGAAGAGGAACAGTAGCTATTCCAGATGGCCCGGTTCTAAATAATGTGTTATTTGTTGATGGTCTTAAGACTAACCTCATAAGCATAAGTCAACTTTGCGACAATGGTTTTTCAGTTAACTTTTCATCTGTTGAATGTGTTGTAACTGATAAGGACCATGTATTCTTTTTAAAAGGGGTTAGATCTGAAAACAATTGTTATGTTGTTCCTAATAAGTTTTCTGAAAAATGTAACCTAGTTTCTTTGGATAATGAAACACTTTGGCATGAAAGGCTAGGTCACTTAAATTTTAAGGAACTTGCTAGAATTTCAAACAAGGACGTGGTCAAGGGGGTTCCAAAACTTTTATTTAAACAAAACGTTGTGTGTGGTGGTTGCCAAAAGGGAAAACAGTCTAGGACTGCACACAAGAACTTGAACCACGTAGGTACAAAACGGCCTTTGGAACTTTTGCACATGGATTTAATGGGGCCGACCCGTCAACCATCTTTGGGAGGTAAATGGTATATTTTCTTTTTGGTTGATGATTTCTCTAGGTTTTCTTGGGTAGCATTTTTAAAAGAGAAAGCTGATACGTTTGATTCTTTTCATGAGATTTGCCATCGTATTATGATTGAAAAGAATGAAAAGATCATTCGTGTTAGGAGTGATAGAGGTGGAGAATTCATAATTTCCAAATTCATTGATTTTTGCACTTCCAACGGCATAAAACATGAATTCTCAGCACCCTATACACCTCAGCAGAATGGTGTTGTTGAGCGCAAAAACAGGGTTGTTCAAGAGATGGCGCGTGTGATGCTTCATAGCCGGAATTTACCGCTACATTTTTGGGCTGAAGCTGTGAACACCGCTGTCTATGTCATTAATCGAGTGTATTTGCGCCCAGGAACTTTAAATACACCATATGAGCTGTGGTTTAGTAGAAAACCGGATATCAAATACTTTCGTATCTTCGGGAGTCGATGTTACATTTTACGTGACCGTGAAAATCTTGGAAAGTTTGACTCTCGAAGTGACGAAGGGATCTTTTTGGGTTATTCTACAAATAGCAGAGCATATCGAGTATTTAACATCGAATCTAAAACGATTGTAGAATCTATAAATGTTAAAGTAGATGAAGCTTTTCACTTTGCATCTGAAAAATCTACCCTCGATATCTCTCTAGATGATGATACTCCTGTAAGTGCATCTTCTCATGATAATACTTCCAATATTAATGATGCATCTAATGGCTCTTCAAGTTTATCTGATGTGCACGAATCATCTCATATACCTCCGAGTACTCCGTTTCAACAAACGCTACGAATCTCCAAGGATCATCCTGAATCAAACATCATTGGAGATCCACAAGAAGGAGTTAGAACTCGGAGGCAGTTGGTTTGTGGATTCGCTTGCTACGTATCTTCAATCGAACCAAATAACATAGATGAAGCTCTTCAGGATGACTACTGGATTAAAGCAATGCAGGAAGAGCTCCATCAATTTGAGCGAAACAAAGTCTGGGAATTAACGAAGCCTCCAAAGCAACATAATGTGATAGGTACCAAATGGATTTTCAAGAACAAGAAAAATGAGGATGGTACTATCATCAGGAACAAGGCACGATTAGTTGCTCAAGGCTACTCTCAAGTAGAAGGTATAGACTTTGATGAAACTTTCGCCCCTGTAGCTAGACTCGAGTCCATTCGTATACTATTTGCTATTGCTTGTCATTTTAAAATCAAATTATTTCAAATGGACGTTAAGAGCGCGTTTCTAAATGGGTTTTTAAATGAGGAAGTTTATGTGGCTCAACCGAAAGGTTTTGTGGACCATAAACAACCTAACCATGTTTTTCGTTTGAAAAAGGCTCTTTACGGTCTGAAACAAGCACCGCGAGCATGGTACGAAAGGTTGACAAAGCACCTTTTGGAGAAGGGCTATACTCGAGGGGGAGCTGACGGGACTCTCTTTGTGAAGCATTATCAAAGCAATTTCATTGTAGCACAAATCTATGTCGATGACATTGTATTTGGCGCAACAAGAGATAATGATGCTTCTAAATTCGCGGAGACCATGGAAAGCGAATTTGAGATGTCCATGATGGGCGAATTGACTTATTTCCTTGGATTGCAAATTAAACAAAATGATGAAGGTATTCACTTGAGTCAATCCAAGTATGCAATGGAGTTGGTTAAAAAGTATGACTTAGAAAATTCGAAGGATTTTCTGACTCCAATGGGAACTAGCCACAAGGGACTTGGATGTGAATCACAAAGTGAGAATGTAGACGAGAAACTGTATCGAAGTATGATTGGAAGTCTACTTTACCTCACGGCTAGTCGCCCGGATATATCCTTTAGTGTTGGGATTTGCACGAGATATCAATCAGCACCAAAGGAGGTTCACCTGAAAGCGGTGAAAAGGATCATCCGGTACGTCAAAGGATCAATTAATTTCAGAATTTGGTATCCTATGGGAACAAGTTTGTATATTGTTGGATACTCAGATGCCGATTGGGCAGGATCAGTGGATGATCGGAAAAGCACGAGTGGTGCATGCTTCTATCTTGGCCATTGCCTTGTTGCATGGCACAGTAAAAAGCAGAATTGCATAGCACTCTCGACTGCCGAAGCGGAATACATTTCAGCTGGAAGTTGTTCAACTCAACTCATTTGGATGAAAAGCGTATTGAGCGACTTCCGGATTTCAGCATCTTCGGTAATAATTCTTTGTGACAACACAAGTGCAATTAACATTTCTAAAAACCCTGTGTTGCACTCTAGAACAAAACATATTGAACTTAGATATCATTTTCTTAGAGAGCTAGTTGAATCAAAAACGTTTTATTCATTTGCGAAAAGCAATTGGAATGCTTTCTTTGAAATAAACTTCTTTTTGAAACCTTTGCTTAGGATAGGTTTTGTTTTTGTTTTGTTTTGTTCTTTATCTATGTTTGTACATAGGACATTATTTGAGCATAGATCATAATTGACTTTAATTGCATCTTTTCGCACATTTAGAAATTTATTATGCTTTTGCCATCATAATATTTCACTGTTGCAATGATCATTTATGTTAATTAAATCATCTTCTGAGTGATCAAAGTCAATTTCTCTCTCAATGATCTCTTGGTATAGTCATTATCTTATTTGACTGCTTAGTCGAGTATGAAATCGAGATCAATTTTTGGTTGAATACTTTATATCTTAAATAATTGATAGCCAATTGAGAGGGAGTCAAAGAAATGTAAAATGCTCAAAAGATGTGGAAAGAGTTACATCCCAATGAGGAGTGTGAAAACTACCACCACATGGAGGAAAGAGCTACCACCTCGGTCGTCCGAGTATTGTGTGCAGCTACCACATGTATACCAAGCATGGTTGTTCAATTTTTGATTAAGTAAAATGCATGTTGAAATACTTGACTCCGTCAAATTTCAAGGTTGGTATAAGGTGGGTTTTTAAAGAAAGATGCTCAAAGAGCCACTCTCTTCAACAGATTGTCTAGATACATTATCTACTATATTTGGGATTTCAAACATCTATTGATCTTTGTATTTCATTTTCTTTACTGAATTGATGATTTGATAAAGGCATTACTCATAAGATCAAGTTAGATGTAATTGAAGGTGTTCAACTTTAAGGGATTTAATTCTTGTAAATTCTCGTTTCATTTTTGGATATTATTGATAGATTTGGCATAATCTATTTCTTGTTGTATGAAACGATGATTTTTGTTTAAAGTTGATACACAAATGTGCTCACAATCTTTTTCTGGTTTTTCTTGAATTTCTCTGAAATTTTCTAGTGAAAAAGTTGGAGCCGATCCGGATTGGACCTGCCGATCCGGATCCCGAACGCAGTCTTTCACTGCGGGTAGCCGATCCGGATCGCAATCATGATTGTGATCCGGATCGCGGCTAGGGTTTTATAAAGAACAAAAGGGTTTTGATTTCTTTTACTCCAATCTTTTGTTCCGAAGTTTCCAGAGCTTCTCTCTCTAGATTTCACCCATCTTGGAAGCTTTCAAACTCAAGTTCTTCAACTCCAAGTAAGTTTTATTGATCAAAATCTCGGTTTTTCACCGTTTCTCTTTTTCCTCCTCAAACGTGATGAATTTCTTGGATCGATTTCGTTTGTGAATGGTTTTTGATCAAATTTCTTTTGAAATAAGAACTCTGGGTAGATTAGTTTTGATTATATGCTAGGTATTCTCCTGATTAACGGATTTTTAGGCTTCGATTTCTAAAATTTTGATTTTAGGGCATATAATGAGGATTTTCGAAAATCATGCAATTGATCTATTTTTAAAAGTCCTTTTGCAAAACTAATTTGATTCTTAGTCTCTCTACATGATTATGATTGTTTGGGTACAATTTTTCAAATTTTTGAAAATTAACAATTTTTCATGTGTTCTTGAGTTGATCTTCACAGGATACATTTTTCACTAGCAATCAAAATGGTGATCACTTGGATTATTTTTCTACTTGCTGCCATGGTTCATACCAAGGATACTGTCAAGCCTAAGAAGGCTAAGAAAGCGAAGAAGACCAAGGATGATTCCGACACTGAATCAGAGACGGAGTCGATCGACTGGGATAACATCGAAATCGAGCAAGCTGCTCCCATTGTCTCCAAAGGGAAAGCAACTGCTAAAGCTTCAAAGCCTACTACTGCTGAAAAGGGCAAAGCCCCAATAGAAGAAACCTCTGGGAAGACAAGAAGAAAAAGTGTTGCTCGCAAAAGAGGGTGTGCTCAAGGAATCTCCATTGAGCAACCAGCTGCTAGCCAAGCATCTCCACATGACTTTATCAGCTCGGCTAGGATTAAGGAAAATGAAGAGGGAAGTGGAATTCAAATTACTGAATCCCTCTCTAGAGCATACTCTGTACCTAGCGAATCCGCATGGACTGAAGACCAGCATGCATCATCTGCCTCTACAACTCGTCCAGCGACTTCCAAGAGAAACGCTCTAGCAGCTACTGTATTGGCCGCCATTCAGCAAGACCAAAGAAGACTTTCTGCTGAGCAAGAGAAATTGGGATTAGGTCTCCGACAAATGGCCGCTGACCAAAAACAGATGAAAAAGAAATGTTCCAAATTATCGCGAATGCTGAAAGGAATCTTGAACAAGATAGACGATACTAGTTCAGACAGTTCTGATTTGGCTTGATCTTTTATGCTCTAACCCTTATTGTTTCTATTGCAGGTTTTTAAGTTTTAGGTTTTAGTTTGAGTTCTCAGGATTTTCTTGATTTTTAAATTTTTAACTCTCCTTCAATTTTTGGTAATTTTGGCTTTGTTTGTGACAAAAAGGGGGAGAAAGTTTAGAGAGAACTTGAACAATGATTGAACAATGATTGATGTGAATGTGTGAACATCAAGGTAAGTATCATTTCAACTTTGACGAACAATGATTGATGTGAATGTGTGAACATCAAGGTAAGTATCATTTCAACTTTGACTTTGGTGAAAGGTAAGTATCACAACTTTGGTTTTTATCTTGTGATTTGTTGCATGTTCCTACTAACTATTCGACTAACTATTTGGACATGTATTATTACTAATAAGTTGGTTGATTACTAACAAAGCAAAGTCATGACATTTGGAATTTTATTGTTTAGAAGATATGTCAATGCTTGATTGTGATCTTATTACATATCTGAATTATTCAATGTCATGGTGAGCATAAACTCCATCTCTGTTAGGTTTTGAATGCTAAATATTCTTGAGGTATCTAACGATCTCTTTTTGTCAAGAATGATTTCTTTGTGCAGAGAGTACAGATGTCTAAGTCTAGAGTCTGTTTTAGGAGTTTATCTCATGTTTTTAAATTTTCGGATCTCCATTGTAAATTTTTGTTGTATGGTGATAGCAATAAAAATATCTTTTTAAATTTTCTTTAGTGGATCTGTGTTTTGTCACGAAACCGCCAAAGGGGGAGATTGTTACGGAATTTGAGTTGGCGTAGTTTCGTGAAAGGTTCAAGTCTTGAAGATTGAAGGTGAAGAAAGTTGGATCATTTAACTCAATCTCAAGAAAGAAGAATTCAAAAGGATCAGGTATGTTTAACTAAAGATTATTGGTGATCCGAATACTTCTTGTAGTGTAGAAACACCTGGAAGAGTTTTTAACTGCATAAAAATCAAAAACTGGTGCTCGGACATGTTCAGGATCCGGATCAGAGCCAGCGATCCGGATCTCGAAGGTTGTTGTTTCATACATCACTTCAATCCGGATCGCAGCATCTCACGATCCGGATCCCAAACGTTGAGTTTTCTGAAATGTATGAACGATCCGGATCAGGCATTCCGATCCGGATCCCGAACGTTTGTTTTCTGGAAACCGTCTTTATTGCTACTGCAATCCGGATCGCCCAAATCCGATCCGGATCGCCGTCCGTCAAAATTCCAGAAAAGTTAGGTTTTTGATTCTTATCTCCTTCCAAATGTTTCTAACCTATAAATAGACCCTATGACTCTTTTTCTAGGGTGAATCCAAAAAATCCACATAGCCGTCATTTTCACATATCATTTCATACGGCCTAAGATCCACATATAGAGAAGAAAGGAAATCATTAGAGAATACTCTATGTTTCTTCATCTATATTGATTAGTTTGATTCTAGGTTTTCATACTCACATCTTGAGTTGAATCAAACTAATGAATACTTAGATGGTATTTCCAATCTATCTTTGATCTAAGTATTCGGCGGATCATCACCACCCAAAAACAACGATTTCCCCAATATCGGCACGTGGATTCGCGTGTCCTTGTGGATTCAAGGTTCAACCGCTCTCGTGGATTCGGAGCGAGGCACGTTCGTGGATTCAAAGGGTGCTATTGGGTGCAGACCGTGGATTCGGTCGGACGTCGTGGATTCGACGTTGGACGCCGTGGATTCGGCGTTGGGCGCAGATCGTGGATTCGAGAAGCGTCGCGGAGCGAGCGGAGAAGATCCTCTAGGAGCGTATGGAAAAGGTTGAGTCGTAAGTGTGTACGGTAAATCACCTTGTACGTGTTTTAATTCTAGTGGATTTCTGCCGTGTTATCGGTCCCGTGGTTTTTTACTCCGGTGATGGAGTTTTTCACGTAAAAATCTTGCGTGCTATTTTTATTTCCGCATTGGGTTTTTATCGCAACGATTTTTGAGTGTTTATACGTTTACACCTATTCACCCCCCTCCAGGTGTTTCTTCCCCTATTTAGATCTACATTACATATAACCCAACAAAATCAACCGGCACGCAAACGAGGCGCGCCAAAACTGCCCCCGGCAGTCCGCGCAGCAAAACGGCGCAGTATAACTTGTTTTCTAACACGCAATATGGTAATGGGGTCAAATCTAAACCCAAAGAAGGCATAAAAATTATGCTAAAAATATCATGAAAATAACGTTATCTCGTACAGTCGCGCTGTCCATCGGCTTTCTGGAACGCCTCGCGCGCTCCACGAGGTTCACGGCGCGCTCGCTTGCCCCACAAAATCCCCTCTTTTTTTTTTTTCTTTTCTTTTCTCTCTATCTCTCTCTCTCTCTCCCTCACTCGAAGCTCGGCTGGACAAAAATGGAAGGAGAAGAGGAAGGGTCTGCGGGGAGGAAGAAGAAGAAGAAGAAAAGAAAAAGAAAAAAAAGAGAAGAGAAGGGAGAGTGGGGGGTGGCCCGTGGACCGGGTCCACGGGTCCCCCAAATGGGAACCCGCCAAATGGCGGTTCACCACGAAGGTGGCGGTTCACCACGAAGGGGGGCGCGCACCGGGTCCAAGCGGCGCCCCCCGCGCCACGTGGCGCGCGTCCTGCGCGCCATGCGGGCGCGCACTAGCGCCAGGCGCGCCTTGCGCAGCACGCCACCCTCGCCTCGATCCGCGCGTCGCCATCGCCTCGAGATCCGTTTTTGTTTCGTTTTCTATCCATTTTTCGTCCGTTTCCGTCCAAATTTGACTAGCGGCTTCGTTTCAGCTTAATTTACCACAGAAAAATTTAAATTTTCACTTTTGGCCATTTCTGGGCCACCAAAAGTCCCGCTGTATCCAGAATCGCTGGCGGACCCCGTTCTCGCAATCCGGATATCCTATCAACCCGAAATTTTTACTGTGGCCTTAAAACATAATTACGAAGCTCCCCAAATTTTCTCAGAATTTTTCGGCACTGTTGGCGGAGCCCGTTCTCACTATCAAGTATCCGATCAACGCGAAACTTTTTCTGTGGTCTTAAAACTTATTTACGGGGCTCCCGTAATTTTCTCGGAATTTTTCGACACTGTGAATTTTCCACTAAAAATCTGGGCCCCCTTTCTCCAATAAATTTTTAGATCTCTCCATTTTAACCCGAATTGGGCCCAACTCGCGTCCAAATGTTCCTTACTTCCCCAACTTTCATAACAATAGTATTTCATACCACCTTTATTTACATTTATTTATGTGCCGAAAATTCGGTACTTTACATTCTACCCCCCTTAAAATAAGTTTCGTCCTCGAAACTTGAATCACAACTCGACTTCTAGTTAATCGAGAGGGAGGAATCTTATCCCACTACTGGGCTCACTGTATATCGTTACTGGGCCTCAAATTGCCCGTTCGCCGAACCAGACGAGCAACTCATCCATGAATCCCTATCTCAACCCAGGGACAAACTCAGACCCGTTGTCTGACAACTTTCACTAAGTAGGTGAAAGACACAGTTGAGCACTTGCTCTTTTAATTGCCACGAATGACCCAGTTTTTACTTGCGAAATTTTCACTTTAATTCCGCCATCATTCTTTTCACAACGAGGTTGCGTCTGCAACAATTACATTTACCGCATATTCCGGTCGCTCCACTGCCTAAGGTGGAGGGTAAGTGCCAATCCTCAAGTCCTCAACTATCTGACACGCTACTAGCGCTCTAAGTCCACGGGTTATCAGCTAACCCGATATCTCGGACTACTAATAGGTCCGCAGACCACGATCCAATAGGGGCCTATAGCCCAACTGGTCCAACACCGTACAATGACTCTCGCTAGCATACAGATCCAATCGTCGTACGGGTAGATCCACACTTAGGATTGCTACCCCAGCACTCCCCACTAGGAGCTACCGTACCTCAATCACCACTAGCTCTACGGCCTGGTCACATCACACTCTCAGTGTACTAATAGCCTCAATGCTCACACGTGGTATTCCACGTTCCCGGGTCATCGCTCGAACTACCGTCCCGACCAAATCTCTATCATGCCCCGCCATCAGGTCTCGGGCCGCTGTCTCTCACAGCTGACTGCGCCTGCCCACTGGGCTACAGGCCCACAGTCCACAAACATGGTCCAGGCACGGATCGTCCCAAAGCGAACCCGCTAATCGTCACCACGCGACCACTACGCTCCACTGAGCAAAACCAAACTAACCAGTCGTCAATCCACGACCCAAACTCTCTATCAACTCTGGCCACACTAGGCAAGGTTAACACGCCACATAATCAGCTCTCTCTGGCTAAACGATACTCGTGCTCCATGAGCACCCAAACAGTTGGGCGTCCTACGCCCCCACGCTAACTCGTAAAAATCCAGTGTCAAGCAACTTGCTTAAACACACGTACGGCTCCCGTACACCTCCCCCAACTGGATTGAGGCACCACAATGAACGTTCACCAACTCTGGTGATTAACTTGCAAATCCTGCGGTGGCAATCCTCGCCATCACACCGATCCATCAGAACGGCGCCACAAAACTCTCGCTCTTTCGAGAGGTTCTCACATCCTGAAGCCTATTCTAGGCCTCACCAACACTACCACGTGGCAACCTAGCCACAATCAACACGCCAGACGGTCACTACCGTGATCAGGGCGAACTCACGCCGCCAGGCCCGTGAATCTTTCTTGCCCTAACCCTTAGGGCACAGCAACTTGGCTCTCGCGACATAGCGATCACCATTCACCTTGCGAGTCGGTCTCTCACCGGACCTTACTAACCATACTTTGCCAGCAAACCAGCTGACACCAGCCTACAACACCCCCTGCTGAAGGTGTAGGGTGCGCCGACGAAAACACTTGCGGGTGTTATCGGCAACCTTAGAAATCTTATCTTATGGTAGCAAGACTACCGGGCTCGGGCCCGTTAGATAAGAATTTCCGAGGGTTAACTTGAACTAAAGCACCAGAATCTAAAGAATAAAGAAAAATAGAGTGGCCAAGGTGGCCGGGTTAGTTGGACCCTGTATTCAGCGACATAGTGGCCGAGTTGGTGCTTAGCAGCCTAGTGTGGCTAGACAGAGTAGTGCTGGGTAGATGGTTATACACAGATAGTGTAGTGATATGTTATATTGCATAGCTACATTTTGATATTGAGGATTTAGTTTCCTAGCACTATTATTATTGCTTCCATTGGACCAAGTGGTGTAGGACACTTTTTCTCGGTGGTTGAACCCACTGGGAACTCAGATGAAGTTCTCACACCCCTTGGGTGACTCCCCCCACAGGTTCGGGAATGGATGCAGCGGTCGAGACGGATCAGATGCAGACAGCGAGGCATACGACAGGGGCAAGGGCCCAGCAGCATGGTGACCTAGAGGGTCTAGCAGAGGTATCCCATTTATGTATTTCTTGAGTGAACCTTGTATAGTGAGGAATTTATGTAAAGGAAATGTAATAATTTTATTTGCAAGTTCAGAAATGTAAAGTGTAGTAAGTTTAATTTATGGTTCACTCCTGTATGCTTTCATTTCCGCATTAACTATTCGTTATTGAATGAAAGTTTTAAATTTATAGTGATTTTTAGTGCTCTGATATACAGCTTCCGCATACACTGGTTGTGTTATTATGGATGTTACCGTTCCTTTCGGGTAGAAACAGGTCTTACTCGATTGGCGGGTCTGTTGGCGTGCCCGAACCGTACAAATTGGCGGACTCGGGGCGTGACAGATAGTCCGTGTGGGACACCCTACGTAAGACCAAGTCCTGTTTGGGCGTAGTGGCAGTATAGGAGCGCAGGCTTGACTTTGACTGGACCCTATGAGGCAGTCATAGAGATTGGGTGTTATGTGAGAGAGTGTGCATATCATGTGTCATAGTTGAGTTTTCCGTTGAGCATAGTACTTATGACATATTGTCAGCAGTGAGTGGATGCATACCATCATCTGAGTTCTTTTTCCTATTGAGCATAGTAGATAGAGGCATGATAGCTGTAGATACTTTTCCAGCTTACTTCCTTATCACAGTCTTTTTCTGTTATCTTATGCCTCTAGTAGACTTAGTGGGCAGACCGTGGTTCTTGGAGACGGTACCCACTGAGAACTACTGTAGGATGTAGTTCTCACACCCTCTGTCGGTGACAGGTTGCTAAGGCCTTTCTTCTGTTCCTGCCTGAGCTGGCTTGACGGACCGAGGACGGAGACGCGAGATAGTTCCCTACCAGCATTGTTTCTTTAGAGTGAGGTAGATGTACCATCCCGGACTGTGGGAGCTTGGTTATGTATTGTTGTATTTCTAGTTTTAGTTATCTCCCCTTTTGGACTTGTAGATGATGTATAGGTGGATTTCTATTTGTATCACCGTGTATTTGGGGAGATGGACTTGTATTTGTTTTTAGTATTTATTTTCAGCTTTATAGTAGTGAGATTTTATTTTACAGCTTTCTTATTCGCTCTGATATCTGTGTAGCTGTAGTTCTATCTTCTGCAGGTTAGACGCTTCGTCTGTACGGCAGTTTCCGTACAGATGGCGGAACTGTTAGCGAGCCCGGGTCGCAGTTTCGACCCCGGGGCGTGACACCAGGCTTCTGGGAAAAACCTTGAGCTACAAGTCTAGCCTTATACTTATCTACAGACCCATCTGGTTTCAACTTCTTCTTAAAAATCCATCTACATCCTATAGGCTTACAACCTACAGGTAAATCAGATAACTCCCAAGTATGATTCTGTAGAATAGATTGCATCTCCAATTTAACAGCTTATTTCCAAAATGATGCATCTACAGAAGTCATAGCTTGGTCAAAGATAGATGGGGTATCTTCTACAACAAGAACACATAAATCATCACCAAAAGTCTTCTCAATCCTAGGACGCTTACTTCTCCTAGGTTCAGACTCTTCTATAGGTTCACTAGTGCTGGGTCTACTAGATCCACCTATAGTCTCAACAGGAACAGGTCTATCTACTCTAGTTCTAAAAGGAAAGATATCCTCAAAGTATACTGCATCTCTAGCTTCAATAATTGTATTGTTAGAAATCTCATTAACCTCATAATTTACCACCAAAAATCTATTAGCATTACTACCATCTGCATTGCCTAAGAAAACAGTATCCACAGTCTTAGGACCAATCTTTCTCTTCTTATTTTCAGGAATCTTTACTTTAGCTAGGCACCCCCACACTTTAAAATAATTCAGATTAGGTTTCCTTCCCTTCCAAATTTCATAAGGAGATACAGAAGAACACTTGTGGGGAATCCTATTAAGAATTACACAAGCAGTCATCAAAGCTTCAACCCACAAGTTCTCGGGTGCACCAGAACTAATAATCATCGAATTTACCATATCCATTAAAGTTCTATTTTTCCTTTCAGCTACTCCATTAGATTGAGGTGTATAAGGTGCAGTAACTTGATGTACAATTCCAAATTCTTGACAGAAAACAGTCATCTCATTCGATGTATATTCACCTCCTCGATCAGATCTTAGAATCTTAATTTTATTATCCAATTGATTTTCAACCTCAGCTTTATAAATCTTAAATTTATTCAAAACTTCATCTTTATTCTTAATCAGATAAATATAACAATACTTTGAATGATCATCAATGAATGTTTTAAAATATTTGCTTCCGCCCCTACTGGGTCTACATCCATCACAAACATCACTATGTATAAGTTTTAGTAGATCAGAATCTCAATCTACAGAACTAAATGGTTTTCTAGGTTCCTTAGCTTGCACACATATTTCACATCTATGATCATTTGAAACAGACTTAGGAATTAAATCAAACTACATCAATCTCTTAATAGTATTAAAATTCACATGTCCTAATCTTCCATGCCAAACATCAGATGAAACAACATTCAAAATAATACTTTCATTAATAGTAGAAGTCATCTGTCACGCCCCGGAGGTTCTAAATGAGCGGAAGAAAACGTGTATATTTTTTTTTTGAAATAACCTCGCCCACCGGTGCGCGCCAGATCCGCCACATATACAAATTCACCCCACAAACGGACGGAGTCTCCTTTGTATATGCACAGCGTATCAATTACAACACATACTTTAACCATGTAGTCCTAATGAAACCAAACGGAGAGATCACACTTAATCACAACCACAATTACTACAACAAGATTGAAAGGATAAATCCACAGGTTTGGAAAACAGTGTCCACACGACACCCGGTTTTAAAAACGTTTTCGCATATCTCTTTTAGGCGGCAACATAACTTGAAAGGATAAATCCACGGGTTTGGAAAGCAGTGCCCACACGACACTTAGTTTGAAAACGTTTTCGAAGTCATTTTGTTATTTGAAATCATGCCGCATACAAGTATAAGATAACGCAATAAAGATGTCACCACTAAGTTAGGATCTCAACCCAACATCCACAATTGTTCCACCAACAAATAATCACTAACCTACTAAGCAAAAGCAAAAGAGATAACCGAAAGTAAATAAGACGTATGACTGCCTCAAGCGGCTAAGGTCCTCTAAACGCAGTCTCACCATCTTCCCGGTTCCCACCCCTGTTCGGACCTGTCACAGTGTGGGGAGTCAGTGACAAATAAAGTAGATGAAAACATGTAATGCTATAAAAACTGTAGTAAACAAACCGATACACCAGAGCATTCCACTTTCCCCTCATGAATCACCATATTCCGTGCCAAAATCATGCTGGGCACCTACCCCAGAGCTACTCCGCTCGCCTCTTGGTGCTTTTAACCCCTCCACTACCCAAGTTGCAGTCGCCTCACCGTGAGGGGTCCCCATCATCACACATTGTGGGGTACACGGGTCAACGTACCATCTTTCCGGAAAAATACACCCTGTGCGGTGGCCAGACCGCCGGTGTGCGTGTAAGGAATCATGAGCATAAATGCCGAACCCGGCGTGTAATAAGGCACCGCGACCTTCGTCGCCACAGTTAGAAATAAAAGAGTGGAATTCTCATGCAATGGGGTTAGACAGTTCACAAAAGATACATCTACTTTATTTTCACAAGTTACAATGGGAACGACTATACACCGAAATACCATAAAGTACCCACCTCAAATCGCGTCGACCGAAACTCCGAAAATCGACCGGTACCTTCGGACGACACCCGGACCTAAAAGAAAGTCCCCCAACAGGGCATAACTGTAGTGATCCGGCCCTTAGGGGCATTTTTGACTCACATGTAGTCATTTAAGCCTTTAAGTGAAATAAAATTATTCAATTCTTAAAAGTTGGCCAGTGTGTGGTGCTGGTATTTTTCTGCGATAGAGCGCGGAAAAAGAAGGCCGACGGTGCGATCGGATCTGAAATCCGATATCGGGATCTCCCGGAACGGAATTTCTAGTGATACGGTGATTAGTCATGCATCGGAATCCGTGCAAAATATCTTGCACCCGTTAGAGATAAGGTGGGTTATCTCGTAGGGGATAATTAATTAGTTAATTAATTATCCGATGACGGAAAATAGAATTCTCTTACGTACGAATTAAAGAGGAAATTAATTAAAGATATAATACGAGCTATATAAGGGATCCCGATTATCGGAAAGAAAAGAAAAGAAAAATAAAAACCCTAATCGGTGAGGAGAGAAAAAAAAAAGGAAAAGACGGAACCCTAGCCGGAAGAAAGGGAAAGGGGAAAGAGAAGGAGCCCGATCTTCCCGGACATCTAACCGAAGGCAAGAACGCGACCGGACAACCTTCCCGTCGATCTTCGGTTAGTAAAATAATTGTTATAAATTATTTGGGATTTTTCCGTCGTCCTTTTTGTTTGGGTTCTTGGGTTTCTCCGTCGTATCCGTCGCCGTCGCCGTCATCGTCGCCATGCTAGGGCACGGAACGGACGGCGGAGGCGCGCGGTGCCGCTAGGGCATCGCGCGGAGGAGAGTCACGAACGGCCGATCGCCGCCGCAAGCGGCGATGGGACCGTGCGGGCCATACCCGCGCGGGCGTCGTGCGGCTACCGCACGGACGGCACCCATGCGGACCCGCAACCGCACGGGCACCGCATGGGCGCCGCGCGGCTACCGCGCGGGCGACACCCACGCGGACCCGCAACCGCGCGGGCACCGCGCGGGCGCCGTGTGGCTACCGCACGGACGGCACCCATGCGGACCCGCAACCGTGCGGGCACCGCATGGGCGCCGCGCGGCTACCGTGCGGGCGGCACCCACGCGGACCCGCAACCGCGCGGGCACCGCGCGGGCGCCACCCGGCTACCGCGCGGGCGCCACCCGGCTACCGCGCGGGCGGCACCCACGCGGACCCGCAACCGCGCGGGCACCGCGCGGGCGCCGCACGGGCAGCACCCGCACGAGGCTGTCACGCCCCGGGGGGTTTGGTTTAGCGGAAACGATTCATGAAAGTCGAATATTTGGCGTGTAAATTTTTTTTGTTTAAAAGAGAACCCCTCTTCCCGGGCACGTGCCCAGACCCGCCACACATACAGGGTCACTCTGCAAACGGACAGAGTCTCCCCTGTACGTGCACGGCGTAAGCGTTCAGAACATGTTCCAACAAACACAGCCCATCAATCACAGCAATTAACCAGCATTCTAAACTAATAACAGAAGAACGTATGGCCGATCAATTTGGAAAGGATAAATCCACAGTTTTGAAAGAGCGTCTACCCGGCGCTTACGTTTTGAAAGCTAGTTTCAAAATTAGCATAAATCCACAAGGTTTGAAAGCGGCGCCCACCCGACACCAAGTTTTGAAATCCCTTTCGCAATCCATAAATCCACAGGGTTTTGAAACCAGTGCCCACACGACACTTAGGTTTTTAAAACGGTTTTCGCAATCTTTTCTTTGGCTTCTGTTTTTTTTGATTTTCAAATGGCCAATAGACATAGAAGGAAAAGTAACGTACAAGGGCGCTATATGCAACCCGCACCGACATCCACGTCGACCCCACGAGGGTATCGCGAACCTCTCACATAACTACAATGCAATGAAAAGCGAGAAATAAAAGAATAAATACAGTCCAGGGTCCCCAGCGACCCAGCTGCTCCTGCCCCGTCCTCACGACCGCCTACCTCTCCCCCCGTCTGGACCCTGTCACGAAGTGGGATGTCAGTGACGCAAGAAAAATAGTAGAGCAGGAGAATATAATGAAACAAACCGTGAAGATAACCGGAGCAACCACCCTCCCAAAGAGGAAGGCAACCTGTACACCTGCCTCCAGAAATACCCGGACACGTCGGACAACTAAACCGACGGCCCGTACCGTACCTGCAGAAACCCGACCACGCCGGACAACTAAACCGACGGGTCGCACCGCTCGCACCTCGGCGCCTCAACCCCACCACTAATAAGGGGCCCCACTACGTCACCTCGTGGGTATACACGGGTCATAGACCACTTTTCCGGAAAAGCGCACCCTTTGCGGTGGCCAAACCGCGGGTGCGCGTGTGGCAACCTCGAGCCAAGTAACCGTAACCACCATCATGTCAGTATCATAATATGAATAACAAGAGTAATGAGGTAAATGAGGTAAAGTGCATAATCGAAAACAAGGTAATATTGCGCGCACTCGAAGGTGGCCCGCTGACATATAAGGGTTAAAAGAAGAACACCGTCGGCAATCGACGCTAACCATTATTGCGAACCCACTAACATGCATAAGCTGTCGCCCGTCATTATGTAACCCCAGTACACTTAGAATAGACCCCGTCCAATATGATAGAATTTAGAGGCTAGGAATAAAGTAAAAACAACCCACCTGTCGCTAGTAGCAAAACCACGCTCGGCTCCCCGCGTCCCGGCGCGCTCCCCTAAGCTGCAAAACGGGATCCCCGGGCGGGGAGGTCAAGAACCTTTAAACGCGAAGTAAGGAAAAGCCCCAATAATGGCCGGCCCCCCGACGGCAGCAACCGAATCCCCCCCCACGCGCCGCCGTCCTGTCCGCGCGGCGCCCCGCATGCGCGGCTGCCCCGCGCGGCGCCCCGCATGCGGGTGCCCCGCACGGCACCCCCGCATGCGCGGGCTGCACCGCGCGGTGCCGCCGCATGCGCGGGCTGCCCCGCGCGGCGCCCCGCATGCGCGGGTTGCACCGCGCGGCGCCCCGCATGCGCGGCTGCCCCGCGCGGCGCCCCCGCATGCGGGTGCCCCGCACGGCACCCCGCATGCGCGGGCGGCCCCGCGCGGCGCCCCGCATGCGGGTGCCCCGCGCGGCGCCCCCGCATGCGCGGGTTGCACCGCGCGGCGCCCCGCATGCGCGGCTGCCCCGCGCGGCGCCCCCGCATGCGCGGGTTGCACCGCGCGGCGCCCCGCATGCACGGCTGCCCCGCGCGGCGCCCCCGCATGCGGGTGCCCCGCACGGCACCCCGCATGCGCGGGCGGCCCCGCGCGGCGCCCCGCATGCGCGGGTCGCACCGCGCGGTGCCCCCGCATGCGCGTGCGGCCCCGCACGGCGCCCCGCATGCGGGCGCCCCGCGCGGCGCCCCCGCATGCGCGGGTCGCACCGCGCGGTGCCCCCGCATGCGCGGGCGGCCCCGCACGGCGCCCCGCGTGCGGGCGCCCCGCGCGGCGCCCCCGCATGCGCGGGTTGCTCCGCGCGGCGCTCCGCGTGCGATGGCGACGCCCCTCTTCTTCCATCTCCGACGCATCAAGAACCCCCTCCCCCGTCTCGCTCGTGACGAGAAAAGACAAGAAAGGAAAACGAAAGCGCGGCTCACCTTGTTTTGGTCGGTACCGGGCGAAGGAGAGGGATCGTCCTCTTCGCGTTCGTCAGATCTTTGCGGGGAGGCGATCGCTCTCTTCTCTTCCACGCCGGCCGAAGGAAAGGACGAGGGTTTTGGGGGAACCGTTCCTCGTCCACGCTCGGATATTGTACGCCCAGGAGGGGGGGGGGAGGCGAGGTTTAGATAACCTAATTTCCCCAGGCCGAAATACTTAGACGTTTTGGGCGTAGTGGATTTTGGACTCCAAAATTAATTTTAACCCTCGAGTGAAAGGAAAACAAAAAGGGGTGGTTTAACCCCATACCTCAAATTGATCGACTAAAATCGATCTGATTGCGGACCCGAGTTCGGTCCGCCCCCGGTAATTGTGTAAGTCACCTGGGCTACGGTACCAGCTTCCGGAATTTATTCTGGGAGATCCGGGGGTCGGAATCCAAAACCGATCGCGCCGCCGGTCTCCGTTTCGCGAGCTTTATTAACCAAAAATACCCGCGAGCCCCGACCGTCTGCCCAGAAAAACAAGGAAAAATTACCCTCGAACCCCTATTGTCAACCAGACGGTTCAATAAAAATCGGCGGAAAGCCCCGAAAGGTAAAATAAATCCGCGGTTATCACAGAGGCACTGCGCCGCGTGGGCGTCGCCTGCGGAGACACGCCGCGCGGTTTCGAACCGCGCGGGGCTCCGGCGGACGACGACGGCGTCGCGGGATTTCCGGTTTTCGTCAACCCGGACGGTGTTGGACTTTTCCGTCGAAAAGAGTAAATTGGGTCTTTTGTTTTGGGATGTTAGTACACGTTTTTGACTATAGTTATCCTTACGGACTTTCTCTATGTCCAAGAGCGCAGCGGGGGTGCGCGAAGGATTCAGGTGTTCCGATTTCTCTTCAACTAGGTGGGTACGGTTGCGATAAGTGCAACAAGTGCAGTAAGTGCATCTATCGTCATTAAAATGCTCTTAATTTGTCTAACAAAGTAGATGGACAGTTTAACCTTTCGCATAATTGTATTTTATCTAACAATTGAAGCGGCTACGGTCGCGGTGCTCAATACACGCCGATCTCGGCAATTCCGTTTCGGATGCTGCACGTACACAGGCGGATTGGCCTCTGCATGGGTGTACTTTTCCGGAGAAGTGGTCTCTTTTTGACCCGTGTACCTCACAAAGGGGTGGGAGCCGTGAGGACCTCTTCGCACCTGCTGAAAATAGCACACCAGCACCGTGAAGGGGTTAAAAGCATCAAAAAGGTGTTTGCGCACGAGGGGAGACTTTAGTCTCCCCGACAGGTACTCTGTGGTTGGTACCCAACTTAATTGGTAAATCTGGGGTTGGTGCCCAGCTTAATTATGTGCAGGGTTTTAGCGAAAGGTTCCGATGTATTTGGTTTGCTCCTTATTCCTTATTGATATTAGACATCTACTTTGTTTGTCACTGACTTTACCCACTCCGTGACAGGTGTTACGAGGTGCGTTAGCCGGGAGGACGGTGAGACTGCATCGCGAGGACCGTAGTCAGGATACTTGGGTTTTTATCTCGTCTTCCTTATGCTTTAATTAGTTCATTTGCTTGTGGATCGTATTAGTCGTGGACTTGTATTAGTTAGCGCTGTGGATGAGGTGTACTTTTATACTTTGATACTTTTAGTAATGTTTTCATACGCGGCACGTTTTCATGATAAACCAAATGATTTCGAAAATGTTTTCTCAAAATGAAGTGCCGTGTGGGCACGGGTTTTGCAACCGCTTGTTTTATCCTTTCTAAACGTTGATGCCGCTTTAAGAACTCGCTTGAAAATAAAATAACCAGGTGTCGAGTGGACGCCGGTCTTTTAAAACATTAGTTAAATTACTGTACTCTGTTTGACGAGGTATGTCTATTGTATGGTTGATGGTTGGTGTATGATGTTGTAAACGAAACGCATGTTGTAAATGAGACGCCGTGCATATACAAAGGAGACTCTGTCCGTGGGCAGAGAGAATTTGTGTATGTGGCGGTCTGCCACGCACCGGGGATGAGGTTTAAGTTACCTTGTTAAGAAAAAAAAATAATACACGCAATTTCCGCATGATAGACTCAAAAACCCCCGGGGGCGTGACAATAACAGGTAAGATACGACTCTCATAAGGAAAACACGACTCCGAAAGCGCAAACAAAAGGACTAACGACTCGCGGTGGCGGCGGCGACGACGGCGGCGACGAAGCGGCCCCTGCACGGCACGCGCGCCGCGTGCGGTGCAGCCGCGCTGGCGCCTGCCCCGCGCGGTGCATGCGGCGCGCTCCCTGCCCCGCGCGGCCCACGCGTCGCGTGCGGTGCGGCCGCACGGTACCCTAGGGTTTCGCGGCCCGCGTGCGGTGCGGCGGCGGCGATGCCCTAGGGTTTTCCACGGCGGCGACGACGGCGGTGTCCTAGGGCTTTGCGGCGGCGGCGGCGATAAGAGCAAACAAGAACGGCGAAAGACCCAAAAACGCCAAACCCTAGAACGATGAAATCGTAAGAATAACGGCGCTAACCTCAATCTATCGGGGACGATGATCCGATCTCGTTCTTCGCGGCGCTGAGGATCCGGATCCGCTCCCCGTAGATGGTGGCATCTCGTTCTCCGGTCTCCGGCACGTCGATCGGGGCGATCGGGCTCCTCCGCTTTCTTCTTCCCTCTCTTTTTTCCTCCAGTTAGGGTTTTCTCTATTCTCGGTACGTACGATAAAACCCACATCCGGGTATTTATTATTTACAAATAATTATCTATTCCCACGAGATAATTCCACATCCCCTCGAAAAGCATGCAAGATCTTTAGCACGGATTCCGATGCACACTACGTTTACCGCGACCTTCGAAACCCCATTCCGGTGGATCCGTAAGTCGGAATTCAGGTCCGATCGCTTTGTAGAGTTATTATGGATCCACAAGGATCTAAATAGGTACTATCAAACACCTAGAGGGGGGGTGAATAGGTGTAATACTTTAAAACTCAATCTCAGTGCAAAATAAAAACCAATGCGGAAAATAAAAACAGCACACCGAGATATACGTGGAAACTCCAATCCAGGAGAAAAACCACGGGACCAACACGCAATAACAATCCACTAAGAATAGAAGAATAACAAGGTGATTACCGACTCCACGGACTCAAACCCCTCCTTCAGTTTCTTGGACCTCGCGCTCCACCGTTTTGCCCGTCCACTGCTCACGTTCGAATCCACGAACGCACGCTTCGAATCCACGAAACGCCTTTAGCACACCGAATCCACGATGCCACGTCGAATCCACGACGCAAACTCAGTCGATAAGAATATTGACTTCGATGGTGATCCTTTGCTTAGATTCTCATTGAGGAACCGTAGAAGAAATCTCTAAGCAAAGATTAGATCAATTCGACAAAAGATATGTTCTTGAAAGAACCATCGAATTGACCTAAAAGAGGCTATAAAGAAGAACGATGAAAACCTAGCCTCTAGGGTTGCTCTCAAGTGTTTTATAAATTGATCGGCCGTAGCTCCCACGTTTTTGAGAAACCCTAAGTGTCTATTTATAGTTTAGAAACCTTTGGAAAGAGATAAGAATCAAAAACATACCTTATCTGGAAATTTTCAGGACGGCGATCCGGATCGGATTTACTGCGATCCGGATCGTCGTAACGAGATTGACGATTCCAGAAAACCAAGGGTTCGGGATCCGGATTGCAAGGTCCGATCCGGATCGTTCATGCAATTCAGCAAAGTCCCATGTTCGGGATCCGGATCGGAATGGCCTAGGATCCGGATTGAAAATGCCAATGAACAATCACCCTTCGGGATCCGGATTGGATTGTCTGATCCGGATCCTGAACATGTCCCATGTCCAGTTTTTGATTTTTATGCAATTAAAAGTTCATCCAAGTGTTTCTACACTATAAGAAAGTATTCGGATCACCACAATTATTTAGTTAAACATACCTGATCCTCTTGAATACTTTTCTTCTTGAGATTGATGTAACTGATCCACAATTCTTCAACTTCAATCTTCAAGACTCAAGACATTCAGTGTCAACTTGAGCTCTTGTTGAATCTTCTCTAAGTCTTTGATTGCTGATTGACAATTTGATCCCTTTAAGACTCCGACTCAACTCACTGACTTGACTCACGAAATATGCCAACACCAAAATGCCGTAACAATCTCCCCCTTTGGCAATTTCGTGACAAAACCCAAAAATACATAAAAGCGCTCAAGTCACTCATCTTAAACCAAAAAGTCGAAATTCAATGTTATCACCAAAACATTGATTTTCTTTGCGTGAAAGATCCAATAAATACAAAATTACATTTGAACCAAACAGTCCTAGAACATACTCTATGACTTAGGACTTGGAGTCTTAAAGTGATGTAATTCCTGCAAAACAGAACTCCAAACAAAATCAAACGTCAGTCGTTAGAAATTAAAATCCTACATTTGATTCATCCTTTTGGTTCTTTTGTTTTTCCCAGCTCTTTCAACCTTTCTTTGTCTCCCCCTATCTTGAGCATCTCTAACATGTTCTCCATATTCTTGAGCATCTATGTTCTCCCCCTTTGTGATACGATCATCATTTTCCGTTCTCCCCCATTTTTCCATTTTCGTTTGTACTCTCTTGATGATCTCATCTCCGATCATTTCTCTTCTCCCCCTTTTTGTCACAAATTGTCAAACAGTGAACATACTAGACAAAAGTAAATCACTAACAATATTAGTTCATAGAGAAAGAGAGATAAAAACTCAGTTCTGGTATATAACAAAAATGCAGATTCCGTACCTATACCAGAAAGCAAAAATCAAATAATTTCTTGAAACAAATCCAGATTTTAGAATCTTTTCAAATACCGATTTGTATTCCATCAAGAAATCAATTTAAGTGCTTTAAACAGTGAATTCACACAGATGTCATTCAATCCAATTAATTTCACAAAATTAAAAAGATTTACTCCAAAATCATGAAAAATAAAGGTAAAACATTATAAACCGTTTTTCATGTTATATTCATCAAACACAAGTCATCAAAAATAATCTTGAGATCCAAACTCTATCAAGATGTAACGGATTTACAAAGATGACTTACAGAGATTTCCAAATGACATCAATTTGATTTCTTACCCTTTCAAATTTGAGATAAGCACTAAAATACCTAAGGGTGGCTCTTTGAGCATCTTTCAACTATTCCACCTTATACCAACCAGGAGATTGTTCAAAATATAAGAGTTTTGCATATAAATCTCCAAATGCTTCAACTAAAGATTTTCTCATAAAATACTATCAAGCATCCATAACATGTGGTAGCTTCACACACAAACCGGACGACCGGGGTGGCAGCTCTTTCCAGCATGTGGTGGTAGTTTTCACACTCCTTTCGGATGTAACTCTTTCCACATCTTTCATAATTCAATTATTTACCCTTGTAAGAAGGCAATCTCTTACGTGAAAGAATTAAATCCCAAATTTTAGTCAATCGGTTGTCTCATGTTTATCACAAAGAACTCACACAACCGAGATAGATTAAGCATCTGAAGATCACACATGATTTCTAAAATTTGATGCTTATAATATCAAAAACTCCTATAATGAAGTATCTTCAAGATTATGATTATGACGTAAAGTTGATAATCCATATAAAATTAATTTGGAGTGAATGAAAGTGAAAGCCCTTTTCATTCAATGCACTTGTTCATTAAAAACCCTTTTGTTCAAAAACAAAGTATAAAAACGAAGAGCATTGAAAAACATGTAATGCAAAGATTAAGAAAGATATGAAGGGAAAACCAATCAAAGCATTACATACAGTCATAAGCTATTTAGAACTTAAGACAAGGAAAGATATCACCTTTCCGAATCCAAAATCGCTGGATTTTGGGTTGTCTTGATTCGTTGTGGCCGGGGGTTGTCCGCTTTGACTGTTGGTCCACCTTAGGTCTTTGCCTCGCAATGATCCACTTGTATGATTGATGTTGTGGCTCGGACCTTTGGTGGGTTGAGTGAACTCCTTTGACTTGATGTGTCTTTTGATTCCGTTGAGTTCGCTCCGTAGATGAAGTTGCCGAAGAATTCTTCTTTCTCTTTTTCGGGCAATCCTTCACCAAATGTCCTTCAAGTCCACATAGGTGACAAGTTCTTCCTTTCAATTTAGTTGTGGAACTTGAAGCCTTCACAGTTTGGTTCTTTTTAAATCCCAAACCAACCTTGCTTGATTGACCTAATCCGGACATACAATCAAGTTTCTTGGAACCAGTTGAAAGCCTTTGTATGTCGGATTTAAGTTCATGAACTTGCTTGGTTAAAGCTTGGTTGGTGACATGAATCTCCTCAAACTGTTTTTCTAGAAAACCAATCTTGTCCGTATATGATTTAGCGTTTGTCTCCGATTGGTTTAGCTTTTCTTGGAGGATTTTATTGTTATTCAATAAACGTCCTTGTTCCTCCTCGAGATCATGAAGTTTTATCTTTAAAGCATGATTCTCGTCTTGATTCTCAAGTCGTTGCTTCCTCAACTTCTTGATATGCTTGGCCATCTTCTTAGATTCCGCAAGAAGTTGTTGATATGCCTCAACGAGTTCTTCCTCGTCCGACTCCCCCTCACTTGATGACTCTCCGCCGGATGTTGATGTTTCATGCAAAATCAAAGGAATAGAGTCAGTGATTAAAGATGATAAGCAACCATTAGAAGAGGGAATATGAGAGGCATGAGAGGCAACAACTTTTTCCCCTTTACTAGAGGTCGATTCATTAGAAGTAGAATCGTCCCAAGTTTTTGCTTGCAAAGCCCTCTTTTTATATGATTTCGGAGAAGGACAATCCGTTGAAAAATGGCCGTAGCCTTTGCATCGATAGCATTGGATTTCCCTTTCGAAATCATCTTTCTCTTTTTCTTTAGAGGGTTTTGCAAAGCTTTTGTGATTAGAGGATTTAGAACCCGATGATCCTTTTGATAGTTTCGTGGATGAAGATCCATCGGTTCGATTCTTCCAAAATTTCCGACGAAATTTCTTTACGATCCGCGCCAATTGTTCTTCAAAATCGGCAAAAGAAATTTCATCATCGGAACTTGATTCGCTATCTTCTTCCTTTGTTGATTTGAATGCAATACCTGTAAGCTTAGAAGAAGACTTGGAAGAAACTTGATTAGTAGGAAAAGTCATTTCATAAGTTTGCAAAGCACCTACTAATTCCTCTACACTCATCTCATCCGGATGACTAACGGTTTCAATGGCGGTAACCTTTGCCCTAAACCGTTCCGGAAGAGTCCGAAGTATCTTTCTTACAATTTTCGACTCCGGGATCTTTTCTCCTAAATTAGCACATGTATTTATTACATCTTGAAGTCTAGTGTAATAATCTGTAAACAATTCATGCTCTTCCATATGAATAGAGTCAAATTGACTTGTAAGCATCTGGAGCTTTTGAATTTTTACAAGATTAGTACCCTCATGTGTAATTTTGAGAATATCCCAAATTTCCTTCGCGGTTTCACACGCGAAAATTCGTGTAAATTCAGTCGAGGAAAGAGAATTAAATAAAGCGTTCATACCTTTCCCATTGTAAGAAGATCTTTCAAATTCCTCTTTGGACCATCTAGAGCGAGGTTTTGGGGTAGTAGAATTTCCTACTTCCTCAACAGGATGCACCCAACCGCATTCCACGGATTGCCATACCCGCTCATCAATTGCGATGAGAAAAGCTCTCATCCGCACTTTTCAATAAGCATAATTAGTCCCATCAAAAAGAGGAGGTCTATAAATATTACCACTTTCACCCATGATGATAGATAAACCTAAAACCCGCTCTGATACCAATTGTAGAGTTATTATGGATCCACAAGGATCTAAATAGGTACTATCAAACACCTAGAGGGGGGGTGAATAGGTGTAATACTTTAAAACTCAATCTCAGTGCAAAATAAAAACCAATGCGGAAAATAAAAACAGCACACCGAGATATACGTGGAAACTCCAATCCAGGAGAAAAACCACGGGACCAACACGCAATAACAATCCACTAAGAATAGAAGAATAACAAGGTGATTACCGACTCCACGGACTCAAACCCCTCCTTCAGTTTCTTGGACCTCGCGCTCCACCGTTTTGCCCGTCCACTGCTCACGTTCGAATCCACGAACGCACGCTTCGAATCCACGAAACGCCTTTAGCACACCGAATCCACGATGCCACGTCGAATCCACGACGCAAACTCAGTCGATAAGAATATTGACTTCGATGGTGATCCTTTGCTTAGATTCTCATTGAGGAACCGTAGAAGAAATCTCTAAGCAAAGATTAGATCAATTCGACAAAAGATATGTTCTTGAAAGAACCATCGAATTGACCTAAAAGAGGCTATAAAGAAGAACGATGAAAACCTAGCCTCTAGGGTTGCTCTCAAGTGTTTTATAAATTGATCGGCCGTAGCTCCCACGTTTTTGAGAAACCCTAAGTGTCTATTTATAGTTTAGAAACCTTTGGAAAGAGATAAGAATCAAAAACATACCTTATCTGGAAATTTTCAGGACGGCGATCCGGATCGGATTTACTGCGATCCGGATCGTCGTAACGAGATTGACGATTCCAGAAAACCAAGGGTTCGGGATCCGGATTGCAAGGTCCGATCCGGATCGTTCATGCAATTCAGCAAAGTCCCATGTTCGGGATCCGGATCGGAATGGCCTAGGATCCGGATTGAAAATGCCAATGAACAATCACCCTTCGGGATCCGGATTGGATTGTCTGATCCGGATCCTGAACATGTCCCATGTCCAGTTTTTGATTTTTATGCAATTAAAAGTTCATCCAAGTGTTTCTACACTATAAGAAAGTATTCGGATCACCACAATTATTTAGTTAAACATACCTGATCCTCTTGAATACTTTTCTTCTTGAGATTGATGTAACTGATCCACAATTCTTCAACTTCAATCTTCAAGACTCAAGACATTGAGTGTCAACTTGAGCTCTTGTTGAATCTTCTCTAAGTCTTTGATTGCTGATTGACAATTTGATCCCTTTAAGACTCCGACTCAACTCACTGACTTGACTCACGAAATATGCCAACACCAAAATGCCGTAACACGCTTTGTTGTTCTCCGATTTTCGAGCTCTATCATAGAAAAATACCCGCGATCCAGGTCGGTCTATCGAAGAAAATTCGGTAATTCAATTTTCCATAACATGTAATTTATTAGCAAGAGAGTAAAACGATACACAAAAAGTCGTGATATTACACCACACACCCCTTAAAAGAAGTTTTGTCCTCAAAACTTATCCTCAACCCTTGCTAAACAAATCGGGAAAACACTCTCTCATCTTCGTCTCTAGTTCCCAAGTCGCCTCACGCTCCTCATGGTTACTCCATTGCACCTTCACATAGGGGATCGTCCGGTTGCGTAGCTTTTTATCTTTACGCGCCAATATTCGTACCGGTGTTTCCTCAAAGCTCAAGTCCTCACGCAACTCGATGGCAGAAACATCGAGGACGTGCGGCGGATCGGGAAGGTATTTACGGAGCATCGAGACATGAAACACGTTGTGTACCGGTTCGAGGTTTGGCGGTAAGGCCAACCGGTATTCCACCGGGCCCACGCGCTCCAAGATCTCGAAGGGTCCCACATACCGCGGGCTCAGTTTCCCTCTTAAGCCGAAACGTCTGGTTCCTTTAGATGGCGATACACGGAGTAACACGTGTTCACCCACCATAAACACCAAATCGCGTCGCCTCTGATCCGCATAGCTCTTCTGCCGGCTCTGGGCGGTCAACAGCCGCTGCCTAATAAGGGGCACCTTTGCCTCAGTTTCCTCCACTAGATCTGGTCCCAAAAACTTTCGCTCCCCCAAGTCGTCCCAACACATAGGAGATCGACATCGGTGTCCGTACAGGGCTTCATACAGCGCCATTTGAATGCTTTCTTGGTAGCTGTTATTGTAGGCGAATTCCACGAGGGGTAGGTAACGCGACCATCCTTCACCCAAGTCGAGCACGCAAGCTCGGAGCATATTTTCGAGAGTCTGGATTACCCATTCCGATTGTCCGTCAGTCTGCGGGTGGAAAGCCGTGCTGAATTGCAGTTTGGTCCCCATTGCCCGCTGTAGGCTCTGCCAAAAGTTCGACACAAAACATGTGTCTCTATCAGAAGTAATCGACGCTGGTACTCCGTGCAACCTTACCACTTCGTCGATGTAGGTTTGCACCAACTGGTCTCGGGTCCATGTCGTGTGGATGGGCAGAAAATGAGCCGATTTCGTCAAGCGATCCACTATGACCCATATCGCGTCGTGTCCTTATTGCGATCGGTGAAATCCAGTCACGAAGTCCATGGTAATCCATTCCCATTTCCATTCCGGTACGGGCAATGGCTGTAATTTTCCCGCCGGGCGCTGGTGTTCAGCTTTCACTTGTTGGCATACCAAACAATGTGCCACAAATTGTGTCACACCCCCCTTCAATTTAGGCCACCAGAAGGTCTGCCTGAGATCGTTATACATCTTCGTACCACCGGGATGCGCAGTGTAGGGAGCACTATGCGCTTCTGTCAGAATTTCTTTCCTTATTTTCGGTACGTCGGGCACACAGATTCGTCCCCGGAACCTTATTGCGTTATCCGTGCCAACCATAAAATCGCCCCTTGTTCCGAAGACATTCTGTCCCGCACAAGTTGCAATTGTGTGTCCGTTGGCTAGCCTTCCAAGATCCTCTCGAACAAAGTAGGCTTAACTACTAAGGACAGGAGTTGCGTAACCGTACCCGCCGGCACTACTTCCAGTCTCAATTGCGTGAACTCCGTAATTAGACGATTCTGTTGGGTAAAGGCGCTCATCGTTGTTTCCCCCGTCTGCCCCTTCTGGCTCAAGGCGTCGGCCACAACATTTGACTTTCCGGGGTGGTAATGGATAGACAAATCGTAGTCTTTCAGTAGCTCCAGCCACCGCCTTTGCCGTAAATGTAAGACCTGGCCTTTCCTTGACCCTTCCCGTTATCCCTTTTCTTATGACTGTCCGACTATGGGGACAATTTTTGGTGTTTTTCTGGAAAGTCCGTCGGGGCTCGCGGACATTTTTAGGCGGAAGAGCTCGCGAAACGGAGATGTCACGCCCCGGGGGTTCGAATCGCGCGGAAGAGGAGCCACCGATGCCCCTGATTCAGCCATATATTTTTTTTTTGTAAAACAATACTCCCCGGCGCGTGTCCAGACCCGCCGCATACACAAATTCACTCTGCAAACGCGCAGAGTCTCCTTTGTACATGCACGGCGTCTCAACTACAAAGTGCCTCACAAGGCGTAGTACATACAAACTCTAACCACATCAGTTGGGGTCTCGTACACATACAACCAAACAATTCACATGACATTCTAGCATTCACTTAGAGCATAGAGGCCGGTGTTTTGAAAGGATAAATAGTCACAAGGTTTTGAAAGCGGCATCCACACGATGCCCTCGTTTGTGAAAACAGTTCGCAAACACATAAATCCCACAAGGTTTATAAAGCTCGGTGCCCACACGACACCCACGTTTTAAAAGTAGTTTTCGCAAACGGTTTTCTTTGTTTTTCATCGTTCAAAACGGCCAAGTAAGAGAGAACGTAGTATTCATTCAATTATTCAAAAAGGAAAAAGGGCAACATCCACTTCGACCCCACGGGGGTATCGCAAACCACAACTAACTACATGAGTAATAAAAGATAAAGGGAAAGAAGGGTCACTGTGTCTGAAGTTCGATCAAAGTCAGAACAGCACTCTTGCGGCCTCTCCGGTGCCCTAGCGCTCGACCCCGGACGGACTGGGTGAACCTGTCACGGAGTGGGGAGTCAGTGACCAGAAACAGTATTAAAAACAATACGGGCTAAAGAAAGGCAAACCACGATAAAAACCAGAGCAACCAACAATGAAGCACCATGTGCAAACCATACAATGCTGAACCCCGTGCAAACAATATAATGCAGAACCTCGTGCAAACCAAAACCGGGCACCTCCCCCGGCAACCACACCGAGCACCTGCCTCGGAGACCCCTACCGAGCACCTGCCTCGGCCGCCGAGCACCCACCTCGGCATCATCCACCATAACCACACCCTGTATCAAAACGACATCGGGCACCTTCCCCGATGCCCACCACCGAGCACCTGCCTCGACATCACCGCTCACACCCCCCACCCATGGGGGCCCCCATTCCTAACGCCACCTTCGCGTGGGGTACACGGGTCAACGTACCACTTTTCCGGAAAAGCACACCCTTTGCGGTGGCCAAACCGCGGGTGTGCGTGTAGCAATCTCGAGCCTCATCCGAGCACCATCCTCGGCAACCCAGACCGAGCACCTGCCTCGGCAACCAAATATCCCCACAATAGCTTTAACAGGGTTAGCAAATGTAAACATGCAATTACTAAGATCTTTGTGCGTGTAGCAAAATCTCGAGCCTCATCCGAGCACCATCCTCGGCAACCCAGACCGAGCACCTGCCTCGGCAACCAAATATCCCCACAATGGCTTTAACAGGGTTAGCAAATGTAAACATGCAATTACTAAGATCTTACCCCTTTTCCCATAACTCCGGAAACCAAGACAATGGAAGAGTCCCCACAGCGACCCATAGTCGCCATACTATAAAGATAATAAAACACAAACCTTTGCCGGAGTTAACAATATTCCACAAGTTCAACTTTGATGTTCTGAAAGGTCACGTCGATCACTGCCCCCAACGCTTATATGCTCCGAACAACCCTACCTTTGTTCGGATAGGGCGAACTGCCCGCCCGGTCTTCTACCGCGACAGCCGTAAATCCGGAGGTCCACATCACCCACCAAACCCCTCAACAAAATAAACATAGCAACAACGAAACTGTGCATAAAGAGGTTCTAAGGGGTACCCACATTGTGTGCGTCGTCCTGCGTTCGTCCAGTCCGCGTCTGTGCACCAGTCGCCAACAGCGTCCCGCAGTCCTGAAGGAACAAGGGCAAGTCAAAGCTTAGAAGTTCGAAGCTTACAACGACTCCCAACAGCGTGCAGCGGAGTTCTTCGCACAGCACCGGCCCGTGCGACGGACACTCTGCCTGGGCGCAGCCCCGCGCGGCACCAGCCCGCGCGGGCGCCCCTCCTGCGGTGCGAGGCGACCCCGCGCGGCACCAGCCCGCGCGGGCGCCCCTCCTGCGGGCGGCCCCGCGCGGCCGGGCGCCGCGCGGGCGCGCTGCTCGCGGAGCGGGGCGACCCCGCGCGGCACCAGCCCGCGCGGGTGCCCCCCCTCCTGAGCGCCGCGCGGGCGCGCTGCCCGTGGTGCGGGGCGGCCCCGCGCGGCACCAGCCCGCGCGGGTGCCCCGCTCTTGCGGGCGGCCCCGCGCGGCCGAGCGCCGCGCGGGCGCGCTGCCCGCGGTGCGGGGCGGCCCCGCGCGGCACCAGCCCGCGCGGGCGCCCCCTCTTGCGGGCGGCCCCGCGCGGCTGAGCGCCGCGCGGGCGCGCGGCTGAGCGCCGCGCGGGCGCGCTGCCCGCAGTGCGGGGCGGCCCCGCGCGGCACCAGCCCGCGCGGGCGCCCCCCTCTTGCGGGCGGCCCCGCGCGGCCGAGCGCCGCGCGGGCGCGCTGCCCGCGGTGCGGGGCGGCCCCGCGCGGCACCAGCCCGCGCGGGCGCCCCCTCTTGCGGGCGGCCCCGGGCGGCCGAGCGCCGCGCGGGCGCGCTGCCCGCGGTGCGGGGCGGCCCCGCGCGGCACCAGCCCGCGCGGGCGCCCCCCCCCTCTTGCGGGCGGCCCCGCGCGGCCGAGCGTCGCGCGGGCGCGCTGCCCGCGGTGCGGGGCGGCCCCGCGCGGCACCAGCCCGCGCGGGCGCCCCCTCTTGCGGGCGACCCCGCGCGGCCGAGCGCCGCGCGGGCGCGCTGCCCGCGGTGCGGGGCGGCCCCGCGCGGCACCAGCCCGCGCGGGCGCCCCCTCTTGTGGGCGGCCCCGCGCGCGGCCGAGTGTCGCGCGGCGCGCTGCCCGCGGCGTGGGGCGACCCCGCGCGGCACCTGCCCGCACGGCGCCCCACCCGCGGCCGGCCCCGCGCGCAGCGATGCGCGACGGCGCCGCCCCCTCCTCCCTCCTCGTGACCAATAAAAGAAAAAAGAAAGGGAGATTCCCCCCAAACGGAAACGTTTCCGACTCACCTCGATGTGCGAAAGAGGAGGAGAAGGAGGGATCGTCCGCTTGCCTCCATCGGTCCACCCTTGCCCGTGCGCTTGGTTATTCTTTGCCGGCGGCTACGAGGGAGGAAGAAGAGGAAAAAGAAAAGAGGCGGCCACCAAAAGAAAATAAGAGGAACCCTAATCCTCTTTCCCACACGGCTATATATATATACTAAAAGAATTAGGGTTTACCTTAAAAGGTGTGCGGGCTGCCAACACGGATCCCGAGGCGTCTAAAGGGGTCCGAACTTCAAAAATTTATTCTGGGAGAACCGGGAGTCGGAATCCGAAACCGATCGCGTCCCCGTTCTCCGTTTCGCGAGCCCTTCCGCCTAAAAATGTCCGCGAGTCCCGACGGACTTTCCGGAAAAACACTAAAAATTGTCCCACACTCGGACAGTCGTAAGAAAGGGATAACGGAAAGGGTAACGGAAAAGCCAGGTCTTACATCACTCACCAATAAAAACAAGTTTCGTCCCCGAAACTTAACTCCCGCCTGCGGCGAAGAGGTCCGGGTAGCACTCCCCCATCTTTGACTCTGGTTCCTAAGTTACCTCACATTCTTCCTGGTTGCTTCACAGCGCCTTCCCATAGGGGGATCGTCCGGTTGCGCAACCTTTTTGTCCTCTCGTGCTAAGATCCGCATCGAAGTTTGGCAGTAAAGCCAACCGGTATGTCACCGGGCCTACGCGCTCCAACCTCCCGAAAATCGGGTCATTGACGCCAACCAACAATGCCAAGAGCTCGGACCATTAGCAATACGCAACTCATTTACTTAAGGCGTTCTGTCACACCGCCAGCGATCTTGTCCTGACTCAACCCACCTGGACGTCTATGGCGTACTGTTACAACGCCTCGGGTCTTGGCCCGTCTCACCTCACCTGGACGTCTAAGGCGTACTGTTACAACGCCTCGGGTCTATTGTCACAAGGCCGGAAGTTGGACCTATTTAACCCTTAACTAAATAGCCAACATAAAAGACAACTGAGTCTTCACCTCCTTATTGGGCAGGAGGGTACGAAGCATTACTTCTAAGGGTTCCTCTGGGGTCGTGGCCAAAATTTCTCTTGTACGAGGTCTTCCTTGCTACTACCTCCCTCGTAGCCGAAACGTCTGCTTTCCCCCGCCGGTCGCTGATGTTCGCTTTCACCTGTTGGCACACCAGAAATTGCGCCACAATTTGTGCCACATCGCTCTTTCGATTTGGGCCACCAGAAGGTCTGCCATAGATCCCTGCACCTCTTTGTACCTCCGGAATGCGCGGTATAGGAGGTATTATATACTTTGGCTAGATTTTCTTCCCTCGTTTCTAGCTTATCGGGCACACGAATTCGTCCCCGGAACCTTATTACATCCCTGAGTCACTCGTAAAAATTCCGCCTTGCTCCGAGGTCATTCTGTCTTGCACCAGTTGTAGTTACGTGTCCGTCGATGGGTCTCCCAAGATCCTCTTGGAGATTCGTCAGACTAGATCTTATAGTCCTTTCCGGGCTTCGGCTGTATGAGCACTGGCGCCTGTGTGCGTCTGTCTTTAAGTTCTTTGAAACTCCTTTGGCACTGGGCTGTCCAGACGAACCTCTACCCACTTTGGGTTAGTCGATTTAGGGAAGTGGCCTCCCACGAAGCGTCTGTAATGGCCTGCCCGTCCTAAGAAGCTTCGGATCTTCGTCACCGTTGTTGGCCGAGCCCAATTGGCCACCGACTCGATCCTCCTCGGATCCACTGCAATTCCAGATGTCGAAACGGTACGCCCCAAAAAGTCCACCTCACGGAGCCAAAACTCACACTTTATGAGTTTGGCATATGGTTGCTGATCCTGGAGGGTCTAGGGGATTACTCGCGAGTGTTCCCCATATCCCTTGTCCGTTGTGAGAGTAGATCGGAACGTCCACTATAAGACCCCATTACCGGCTGGTCTAAGGAGGGCTTGAGTATCCTATTCCTCATGCCTATGAATACCGCTGGTGCGTTAACGAGTCTGAACGGTATGACCGTGAACTCATGACAACCACTCCGAGTTCATAAGGCTGTTTTTCGGTAAGTCCGGTTCCCGGAGACGCACTTGGAACTTCAAGCAGTCAACTACCACTAAAAGATTGCCGCGACTGTCGGCCCCAAGCGTGATGCCGTTAACTTTTAACGGAAACCTCATTAGTCCTTAGAGACTAAGAACCCGTCTCGCCCTCGCTGGGCAGGAAGGAGTACAGCCGCCTGCCTCGAGGGGTAGCCGGAGGATCCGACCGAACTTATTTCTACGATGGGATTTCTTCTAATATCTATGGTAGGGAGAAACATGAAGCGAGGTGGAGGAGTGGGATGCTGTTACGGGTGATGTCCCTGTTTCCGAGGGGCAGTTGAAACAATGGCGCCCCGGTTTGCCGCATCGAAAACGGTGGTCTTGCTTCTGGGGACATTCGGTCACTTGGTGTATTCCACCGCAATTGATGCAAGACTTGTCCACCGACCATTGTCCTCCCGTCGGCGCATTCGTGGTTCCTTGTTGCCATCTCAGGTATTTAGGAGGCCGACTCCTCTTGGTATGCTCCTCTCCAAAACAAGGTCGAGCTCGTTTCTTATCCCCGCCGTGATGTGAGCTCTCCCGTCGGGCTCGTGAAATCGCAAATCCGTGCTCCACTGTGGTGGCTCTATCGACCACCTCCTAGAAGGTGTGCAAACCCGCCGTTTGCACCACCTTGTAGATGTCGCTTCGTAAACCATTCACAAAAAGACGGGCTTTGTGAGATTCATCTCTTATAATAGGGGGAACACATTTGGTCAACCTCACAATTTGCCCGTTGATAACCCGTAACTGTCTGACTTCCTTTCTTGATGTGCTTCAGGTCATCTTCCATCTGCTGTTTGATGCTGTCGGAGAGAAATGCCTCAAACCGTTTTTCTCGGAACGTGGTCCAAGATGGAAGGGCGGTGCCCCCGGCGTAAGTCCCGAAGTTGCTGGTGTTAGTGCTACTGAAGGCGTCGTCGGATGAACCGACGGTATCTCGGTCACCGAGGTCGGAGAAGGGGCAACCGTAGTCTCGCTGACCGCCACCCACGGTCTCGTCACCGGTGCGGTTGGTCCGGGCAAAGAAGCCTGGGCGACCTCCATTGGTATTATCGACTGTTGCGCCCACTGCCGCATTTGTTCCATAAGGGTTGCCAACTGCCCGGCCACCTCTTGTAGTTGTTGTCGGAGTAGCTGATACTCCGCCGCTATTGGCGCCGTACTTTCTGCCCCTGCGTTCTCCGCTGATAACCCATTTCGGGCCATTAATCGCTACATACAAAGAAACCAAGTCAACCCTAGACCTATCGGGTCTAGCACCGCGACCCACAGACGTACTAAAATTAAATCCCCCAGTTCACTTTATTAATCAGTAGTTAGTGTATTGCGCCCCGTGGATGTTGGGCCCCGACTGTTGTGGTTAAAGTTTACCTCTCTGATACCATCTTAATCTGTCACGCCCCGGGGGTTCGAATCGCGCGGAAGAGGAGCCACCGATGCCCCTGATTCAGCCATATATTTTTTTTTTGTAAAACAATACTCCCCGGCGCGTGTCCAGACCCGCCGCATACACAAATTCACTCTGCAAACGCGCAGAGTCTCCTTTGTACATGCACGGCGTCTCAACTACAAAGTGCCTCACAAGGCGTAGTACATACAAACTCTAACCACATCAGTTGGGGTCTCGAACACATACAACCAAACAATTCACATGACATTCTAGCATTCACTTAGAGCATAGAGGCCGGTGTTTTGAAAGGATAAATAGTCACAAGGTTTTGAAAGCGGCATCCACACGATGCCCTCGTTTGTGAAAACAGTTCGCAAACACATAAATCCCACAAGGTTTATAAAGCTCGGTGCCCACACGACACCCACGTTTTAAAAGTAGTTTTCGCAAACGGTTTTCTTTGTTTTTCATCGTTCAAAACGGCCAAGTAAGAGAGAACGTAGTATTCATTCAATTATTCAAAAAGGAAAAAGGGCAACATCCACTTCGACCCCACGGGGGTATCGCAAACCACAACTAACTACATGAGTAATAAAAGATAAAGGGAAAGAAGGGTCACTGTGTCTGAAGTTCGATCAAAGTCAGAACAGCACTCTTGCGGCCTCTCCGGTGCCCTAGCGCTCGACCCCGGACGGACTGGGTGAACCTGTCACGGAGTGGGGAGTCAGTGACCAGAAACAGTATTAAAAACAATACGGGCTAAAGAAAGGCAAACCACGATAAAAACCAGAGCAACCAACAATGAAGCACCATGTGCAAACCATACAATGCTGAACCCCGTGCAAACAATATAATGCAGAACCTCGTGCAAACCAAAACCGGGCACCTCCCCCGGCAACCACACCGAGCACCTGCCTCGGAGACCCCTACCGAGCACCTGCCTCGGCCGCCGAGCACCCACCTCGGCATCATCCACCATAACCACACCCTGTATCAAAACGACATCGGGCACCTTCCCCGATGCCCACCGCCGAGCACCTGCCTCGACATCACCGCTCACACCCCCCACCCATGGGGGCCCCCATTCCTAACGCCACCTTCGCGTGGGGTACACGGGTCAACGTACCACTTTTCCGGAAAAGCACACCCTTTGCGGTGGCCAAACCGCGGGTGTGCGTGTAGCAATCTCGAGCCTCATCCGAGCACCATCCTCGGCAACCCAGACCGAGCACCTGCCTCGGCAACCAAATATCCCCACAATAGCTTTAACAGGGTTAGCAAATGTAAACATGCAATTACTAAGATCTTTGTGCGTGTAGCAAAATCTCGAGCCTCATCCGAGCACCATCCTCGGCAACCCAGACCGAGCACCTGCCTCGGCAACCAAATATCCCCACAATGGCTTTAACAGGGTTAGCAAATGTAAACATGCAATTACTAAGATCTTACCCCTTTTCCCATAACTCCGGAAACCAAGACAATGGAAGAGTCCCCACAGCGACCCATAGTCGCCATACTATAAAGATAATAAAACACAAACCTTTGCCGGAGTTAACAATATTCCACAAGTTCAACTTTGATGTTCTGAAAGGTCACGTCGATCACTGCCCCCAACGCTTGTATGCTCCGAACAACCCTACCTTTGTTCGGATAGGGCGAACTGCCCGCCCGGTCTTCTACCGCGACAGCCGTAAATCCGGAGGTCCACATCACCCACCAAACCCCTCAACAAAATAAACATAGCAACAACGAAACTGTGCATAAAGAGGTTCTAAGGGGTACCCACATTGTGTGCGTCGTCCTGCGTTCGTCCAGTCCGCGTCTGTGCACCAGTCGCCAACAGCGTCCCGCACTCCTGAAGGAACAAGGGCAAGTCAAAGCTTAGAAGTTCGAAGCTTACAACGACTCCCAACAGCGTGCAGCGGAGTTCTTCGCACAGCACCGGCCCGTGCGACGGACACTCTGCCTGGGCGCAGCCCCGCGCGGCACCAGCCCGCGCGGGCGCCCCTCCTGCGGTGCGAGGCGACCCCGCGCGGCACCAGCCCGCGCGGGCGCCCCTCCTGCGGGCGGCCCGCGCGGCCGGGCGCCGCGCGGGCGCGCTGCTCGCGGAGCGGGGCGACCCCGCGCGGCACCAGCCCGCGCGGGTGCCCCCCCTCCTGAGCGCCGCGCGGGCGCGCTGCCCGTGGTGCGGGGCGGCCACGCGCGGCACCAGCCCGCGCGGGTGCCCCGCTCTTGCGGGCGGCCCCGCGCGGCCGAGCGCCGCGCGGGCGCGCTGCCCGCGGTGCGGGGCGGCCCCGCGCGGTACCAGCCCGCGCGGGCGCCCCCTCTTGCGGGCGGCCCCGCGCGGCTGAGCGCCGCGCGGGCGCGCTGCCCGCAGTGCGGGGCGGCCCCGCGCGGCACCAGCCCGCGCGGGCGCCCCCCTCTTGCGGGCGGCCCCGCGCGGCCGAGCGCCGCGCGGGCTCGCTGCCCGCGGTGCGGGGCGGCCCCGCGCGGCACCAGCCCGCGCGGGCGCCCCCTCTTGCGGGCGGCCCCGCGCGGCCGAGCGCCGCGCGGGCGCGCTGCCCGCGGTGCGGGGCGGCCCCGCGCGGCACCAGCCCGCGCGGGCGCCCCCCCCCTCTTGCGGGCGGCCCCGCGCGGCCGAGCGCCGCGCGGGCGCGCTGCCCGCGGTGCGGGGCGGCCCCGCGCGGCACCAGCCCGCGCGGGCGCCCCCTCTTGCGGGCGGCCCCGCGCGGCCGAGCGCCGCGCGGGCGCGCTGCCCGCGGTGCGGGGCGGCCCCGCGCGGCACCAGCCCGCGCGGGCGCCCCCTCTTGTGGGCGGCCCCGCGCGCGGCCGAGTGTCGCGCGGCGCGCTGCCCGCGGCGTGGGGCGACCCCGCGCGGCACCTGCCCGCACGGCGCCCCACCCGCGGCCGGCCCCGCGCGCAGCGATGCGCGACGGCGCCGCCCCCTCCTCCCTCCTCGTGACCAATAAAAGAAAAAAAGAAAGGGAGATTCCCCCCAAACGGAAACGTTTCCGACTCACCTCGATGTGCGAAAGAGGAGGAGAAGGAGGGATCGTCCGCTTGCCTCCACCGGTCCACCCTTGCCCGTGCGCTTGGTTATTCTTTGCCGGCGGCTACGAGGGAGGAAGAAGAGGAAAAAGAAAAGAGGCGGCCACCAAAAGAAAATAAGAGGAACCCTAATCCTCTTTCCCACACGGCTATATATATATACTAAAAGAATTAGGGTTTACCTTAAAAGGTGTGCGGGCTGCCAACACGGATCCCGAGGCGTCTAAAGGGGTCCGAACTTCAAAAATTTATTCTGGGAGAACCGGGAGTCGGAATCCGAAACCGATCGCGTCCCCGTTCTCCGTTTCGCGAGCCCTTCCGCCTAAAAATGTCCGCGAGTCACGACGGACTTTCCGGAAAAACACTAAAAATTGTCCCACAGTCGGACAGTCGTAAGAAAGGGATAACGGAAAGGGTAACGGAAAAGCCAGGTCTTACAGGAGAACGGGGACGTGATCGGTTTCGGATTCCGACTCCCGGTTCTCCCAGAATAAAATTTTGAAGTTCGGACCCCTTTATGGCGCCCCAGGATCCGAGCGACCGATCGGCACGTTTCTCGGGGTAACTCTAGCCGCCGGATATGTTCCTATTATTTCTTTAAATCATTTTGAGAACCTGAGGGTTTTAGGTTTTCCATCTTAGGTTCCTTCGTTCGGCGGCTAGGGTTTTTTTTAAGAGACGATACGAGAGAGAAAAAGGGGGAAACGGGACCCAACCCCTTTTTCGCTCTCGTTACGACCGACGGCGGGGCATTCGGGAGAGGGACGGAGGTTTTCTTGCTCGCGGGATCAACCGGGCAACGATAGGACGATCCTCTTCTTCTCTTTTCCCGGCGGATCGAATGTGAGTTTTTCCGTTAGGTTTTTGTTTTGCGTTTCGGGGTGGAGTTTTCGCGGAGAGGGGCGCCGCCGCTGCCGCCGTCGGGACGGCCGCAGGCGGGGCGCCGCGCGGCAGGAGCGCCGCGCGGGCACCACCCGCAGGCGGGCACCGCGCGGGCACATGCCGCGTGGGCCGCCTGAAGGCGGGGCACCGCGCGGCAGGCGCGCCGCGCGGGCCCCGCCCGCAGGCGGGCACCGCGCCGGCAGATGCCGCGCGGGTCGCCTGCAGGCGGGGCACCGCGCGGCAGGGGCACCGCGCGGGCACCGCCCGCAGGCGGGCACCGCGCGGACAGATGCCGCGCGGGCCGCCTGCAGGCGGGGCACCGCGCGGCAGGCGCGCCGCGCGGGCACCGCCCGTAGGCGGGCACCGCGCGGGCAGGTGCCGCGCGGGCCGCCTGCAGGCGGGCCACCGCGCGGCCGGGGCACCGCGCGGGCACCGCCCGCAGGCGGGCAACGCGCGGACAGGTGCCGCGCGGGCCGCCTGCAGGCGGGGCACCGCGCGGCAGGGGCGGCGGGCGGGCACCGCCCGCAGGCGGGCACCGCGCGGACAGATGCCGCGCGGGCCGCCTGTAGGAGGGGCACCGTGCGGCAGGCGCGCCGCGCGGGCACGGCCCATAGGCGGGCACCGCGCGGGCAGGTGCCACGCGGGCCGCCTACAGGCGGGGCACCGCGCGGCAGGGGCGCCGCGCGGGCACCGCCCGCAGGCGGGCACCGCGCGGGCAGGTGCCGCGCGGGCCGCCTGTAGGCGGGGCTCCGCGCGGCATGCGTGCCCCGCGGGCACCGCCTGCAGGCGGGCACCGCGCGGGCAGGTGCCGCGCGGGCCGTCTGCAGGCGGGGCACCGCGCGGCAGGGGCGCCGCGCGGGCACCGCCCGCAGGCGGGCACCGCGCGGACAGGTGCCGCGCGGGCCGCCTGTAGGCGGGGCTCCGCGCGGCATGCGCGCCGTGCGGGCGCTGCCTGCACGAGGCCGCCGCGCGGGCTGGGGCCACGCAGGCCGCCTGCAGGCTGCACGCCGCACTGCAAGCGCGACGCAAGGATCCGTGTCGGGTCGGGGCCGCGCGGGGAGCAGGCTGTCCGTAGGCCAAGCGCGCGCCGCACGGGTCGGTGCTGTACGGGGAACTCCGCCGCGCGGAGCCCGAAGTTCGCGGCGGTCGTCTTTTCGGCCTAGAGTCAGCGTCTGGGGTTTCGAGTCCCTTAGTTTTGACATGCCTTTGTTCCTCAGGAGTGCGAGACGCTACAGGGAACAGGCGCACGATCGCAGACGTGCCGAGCATCGAACGACACACACACAAGGTGGGTACTTTCGCCAGGGTAAATTGGGAAAGGGCGTACATATGTAAGGTGTTAGCATGAGCAAAGGTGTTTTCCCTGCTAAGTTATTCTTCATGAGCAAAGGTGTTTTCCCTTTTAAGTTATCCTTCATGAGCAAAGGTGTTTTCCCTGCTAAGTTATTCTTCATGAGCAAAGGTGTTTTCCCTTTTATGTTATCCTTCATGAGCAAAGGTGTTTTCCCTGCTAAGTTATTCTTCATGAGCAAAGGTGTTTTTCCCTTCTAAGTTATTCTTTATGAGCAATGCTGACCCCGCTTTTACTTCATTCGATTAATCATCTATACATATCTGGTTATAAGGCTCTGGTGTTACTACACGCACACCGGCGGTTTGGCCACCGCGAGGGTATGCTTTTCCGGAAAAGTGGTACGTTGACCTGTGTACCCCACGCGACGGTGGCGTTAGGAATGGGGGCCCTCATGGGTGGAGGGTGTGAGCGGTGACGCCGAGGCTGGTGCTCGGCGGCCGAGACAGGTGCTCGGCAGAGGGGGGGCACCGGGGCAGGGGCCCGGTGCGGTGTTCGGGAAGGGTGCCCGGTTTTTGTTTGGTGTAGGATGTGATCGTTGTTGACGGTGTTTGAGGGGTGACGGTTGCTCTGGTTATAGTGGTTTGCCTTATCTTAGTTTTCTTTTGCTCATTACGATATTTCTAGTCACTGACTTCCCACTCCGTGACAGGTTCGTCCAGGGGCGAGTGCTAGGGCACCGGTGAGGCCGCGAGGGTGCTGTTCTGACTTTTAGTGACTTCAGACACAGTGACTCTTCTTTCCCTTTTCTTTTATTACTCATGCTAGCTAGTTGTGGATTGCAACACCCCCGTGGGGTCGAAGTGGATGTTGCCTCTTCCTTTTTCTAATAAACGAATGATTGTTGCATTCTTTCTTACTTGGCCATTTTAAACAATGAAGAGCAAAGAAAACCGTTTGCGAAAACTACTTTTAAAACGTGGGTGTCGTGTGGGCACCGGATTTTACAAACCTTGTGGAATTTATTTGTTTGTGAACTGTTTTCACAAAGTTCGGCATCGAGTGGGTGCCGTTTTCAAACCCTGTGGATTTATGTGGCTTTCAAACGGTTTTTCCTAAAAATGATGGCATCGTGTGGATGCCGCTTTCAAAACCTTGTGATTATTTATCCTTTCAAAACATCGGCCTCTATGTTCTAAGTTCCTACTAGTAGATCATGTGAATTGGTTGGTTGTATGTTTCGAGACCTCAACTGATGTGGTTAGAGATTGTATGTGCTACGCCTTGTGAGACACTTTGTAGTTGAGACGCCGTGCATATACAAAGGAGACTCCGCCCGTTTGCAGAGCGAATTTGTGTATGCGGCGGGTCTGGACACGCGCCGGGGAGTATTGGTTTACAAAAAAAAAATATATGGCCGAATTAGGGGCATCGGTGGCTCCTCTTCCGTGCGATTCGAACCCCGGGGGCGTGACAGATTAAGATGGTATCAGAGAGGTAAAGTTTAACCACAACAGTCGGGGCCTAACATCCACGGGGCGCAATACTCTGGCTACTGATTAATAAAGAGAACACGGGATAGATAAATAGAACACGAGTGTGCGTGGGGAAGTGGGGAAGAATTAAGTAGAACCCAATTGGGAGCCAGGTTACCTTGTCAGATTAAGTTTTCTTTGTTTTGTGACGATCGGTATGCTTTCCTTACGTGCGCAGATAGCAGTCCGGCTCAGTGAGCAACGACCGACGGAAATGGACACCGCAGCCGGAGCGAACCGCTTGCTACGCAACCAGCTGCGCGACGTGGCAGGGCAGCTGCTGACCCTCACTTAGCGTTTGTGCATGCTGACGCGGGAGCTTGAGAGTGTCGACCACTTCCAGCACGGCACATGGGACGATACCCCTCGCGGGATGCCACCGGCGGGCATTCCCACCTATCATGATGCGGTCAACTTGGCCATGCGTGCGGAGCAAGAATACGCCCGGCAGGGATGCCCCTACCCTGACCCGGCGGAGGACCCCTATCAGAGGAGCCGGGCGCCCAAACGCCCGAAGATAGGACCGAAGTCTGGACAAGCAAAGATGGAGGGGCCCGACCCATTGAAGCCGTGCATCATTTGCGGTGGTGCACATCGAATGATGGGCTGCCCCTGGCGGGACGATCACTGTTTCCGGTGTGGTAAACCGGGTCACATGCGTTACACGTGCCCCCGGAAGCCAGCTGTCACTAGCCCCCCGGCGCCGCGACCTGGTGAAGCAGAGAAAGCTGCCACCCCTGCCCTGCAAGGGAGCCCCAATCCAAAGAACCGGGCGAACCAACGCCTGGAGAAAGCAAGGAAGGGCGGGTAGGTGCCAACAGGAACCCCGGAGTCGCTGCAAGGGCCCTGCGTCATCTGCGGAAAGGCGCATCGAGTGACGAACTGCCTTTGGAGGTACTCCCACTGCAATGGTTGCGGCAAACCAGATCACACCCGTGCTTCGTGTCCTCAAGAACAGGCCGTTACAGCCGCAACGCCACGACCGGAAGGACGGGAGGATACCGCGGCTCCCGACCAACAGAGGGACCAACCCGACGGCCCGCGGTCGGCGGACTCGTATGATACCAGGACCCTGCCCTACCACGCAGAGCGGCGCTGGCCCAGGGGTTGTGGGCGGACTACCCCAGCCGCCCCAGCAGATGAGACAGCGTCCCGGACTGAGTGACGACAGGTAATACTTAAACTACTTTATTCTAGTTGGGAGCACCCGTCGAACAAGAGCAACCCATCCCTAACTGACCCCGGCTAACCCCCCCAAGACTTTTGGGTTATACCTTCTTTTTGTGGTTATGTGCTTTGGTTATGTCTTTTCGATAGTAAGGGCGAGCGCCTTTGAAAGGGGTGCGGGGATTTACCATTGGCGTAGTCCTCAGATTTTTCCTCTTCTAGGTTCCTTTCTTTTTCTTTCGTCCGAAACCAACCGAGATAGGCCTTGATCTATTTAGACGCGTGGTTTTTTTTTTCTTTCCTACTTGGGGACCATGCACTTAGTAGCGAAAAGTAAAAGGCTGAAGGCACCGTCTGGGTGCACGGCCGTCCTACTAGCACGGAAACAGGATGGGAGCTTGCGGCTGTGCGTCGACTACCCGGAATTAGACGAAGCCCTGTAAAGAGCATGTACCCCCTTGAACCGCTTGACCCGGAAAGGAGTAAAGTTCTTTTGGACGGCCCAATGCCAGGAAAGTTTTGAAGAGCTTAAGAAGCGGTTATCAAGAGCGCCCGTGCTTGCCTTGCCAACACCCGGGGAAGACTTCGAGGTATACTGCGTTGCATCGCGAATAGGACTGGAAGGAGTACTAAGGCAGCAAGGAAGAGTCGTAGCCTATGCGTCAAGACAACTCAAGGACTACGAGTAGAACTACCCGACACACGACCTGGAGCTTACCGCAGTCGTCTTCGTCCTGAGACTGAGGAGGCACTATCTCTTCGGTGCCCACGGTAACGTATTCTCGGACCACCAAAGCCTTAAGCGCCTTTCCACCCAGAAGGAGCTGAACTTACGGCGAAGACGGTGGTTAGAATTACTGAAGGATTACGACCTGGTGACGCGACCGACTGACCCAAGTATACATCGGTGAATTTGTGAGGCTACACGGGAGGCGGACATCTACTACTTCGGGCCGAGACACAAGGTTCGTTTCGAACCTTTGGCAGAGTCTACGACGAACTCTGGGGACCAAGTTACACTTCAGCTCGGCCTTTCACCCCCAGATGGATGGGCAATCCGAGCGGGCGATCCAGATCCTCGAGGACATGCTCCGAGCATGCATACTGGATTTGGGAGGCCGATGGTCACGCTATCTACCCCTCGTCGAGTTCGCCTACAACATCAGCTACCAGGCGAGCGCCCGGGTGGCGCCGTACGAAGCATTGTACGGCAGGCGCTGCAGATCCCCGATTTGTTGGGACGATCAGGGGTGAAGCGGTTCAGGTTGAGAGGCAAGTTGAGCCCACGGTATGTAGGACCTTTCGAGATTCTGGAGCGCGTCGGCCCCGTGGCCCATCGCCTCGCCCTACCACGGAACCTCAACCGAGTTCATGTCGTGTCCGTGCATCCATGCTTCGGAAGTATCTCCCCAAACCGTCGCGAGTGCTTGACGTCTCTGCAATCGAGCTTAAGGAGGACCTGAGCTGCGAGGAAGTGCCGGTGCGGATCCTAGCGCGAGAGGACCGAAAAGCTACGAAGACGGACAACTCCCTACGTGAAGGTGCCTTGGAGCAATCAAGAAGAGCAGGAGGCAACTTGGGAACCAGAGTCAAAGATGGGGGAGTGCTACCCGGACCTCTTCGCCGCAGGCGGGAGTTAAGTTTCGGGGACGAAACTTGTTTTTATTGGTGAGTGGTGTAAGACCTGGCCTTTCCTTGACCCTTCCCGTTATCCCTTTTCTTATGACTGTCCGACTGTGGGGACAATTTTTGGTGTTTTTCTGGAAAGTCCGTCGGGGCTCGCGGACATTTTTAGGCGGAAGAGCTCGCGAAACGGAGAACGGGGACGCGATCGGTTTCGGATTCCGACTCCCGGTTCTCCCAGAATAAAATTTTGAAGTTCGGACCCCTTTATGGCGCCCCGGGATCCGTGCGACCGATCGGCACGTTTCTCGGGGTAACTCTAGCCGCCGGATATGTTCCTATTATTTCTTTAAATCCTTTTGAGAACCTGAGGGTTTTAGGTTTTCCCTCTTAGGTTCCTTCGTTCGGCGGCTAGGGTTTTTTTTAAGAAACGCTACGAGAGAGAAAAAGGGGGAAACGGGACCCAACCCCTTTTTCGCTCTCGTTACGACCGACGGCGGGGCATTCGGGAGAGGGACGGAGGTTTTCTTGCTCGCGGGATCAACCGGGCAACGATAGGACGATCCTCTTCTTCTCTTTTCCCGGCGGATCGAAGGTGAGTTTTTCCGTTAGGTTTTTGTTTTGCGTTTCGGGGTGGAGTTTTCGCGGAGAGGGGAGCCGACGCCGCCGCCGCCAGGTCGGCCGCAGGCGGGGCGCCGCGCGACAGGAGCGCCGCGCGGGCTCCACCCGCAGGCGGGCACCGCGCGGGCACCACCCGCAGGCGGGCACCACGCGGGCACATGCCGCGTGGGCCGCCTGCAGGCGGGGCACCGCGCGGGCACCGCCCGCAGGCGGGTACCGCGCGGGCAGATGCCGCGCGGGCCGCCTGCAGGCGGGGCACCGCGCGGCAGGCGCGCCGCGCGGGCACCGCGCGGACAGATGCCGCGCGGGCCGCCTGCAGGCGGGCCACCGCGCGGCAGGCGCGCCGCGCGGGCACCGCACGGACAGGTGCCACGCGGGCCGCCTGCAGGCGGGGCACCGCGCGGCAGGGGCGCCGCGCGGGCACCGCCCACAGGCGGGCACCGCGCGGGCAGGTGCCGCGCGGGCCGCTTGCAGGCGGGGCACCGCGCGGCAGGGGCGCCGCGCGGGCACCGCTCGCAGGCGGGCACAGCGCGGACAGGTGCCGCACGGGCCGCCTGCAAGGGGGGCTCCGCGCGGCATGCGCGCCGCGCGGGCACCGCCCGCAGGCGGGCACCGCGCGGGCAGGTGCCGCGCGGGCCGCCTGCAGGTGGGGCACCGCGCGGCAGGGACGCCGCACGGGCACCGCGCGGACAGGTGCCGCGCGGGCCGCCTGCAAGCGGGGCTCCGCGCGGCATGCGCGCCGTGCGGGCGCTGCCTGCACGAGGCCGCCGCGTGGGCTGGGGCCGCGCAGGCCGCCTGCAGGCTGCACGCCGCACGGCAAGCGCGCCGCAAGGATTCGTGTCGGGTCGGGGCCGCGCGGGGAGGAGGCTGTTCGTAGGCCAAGCGCGCGTCGCACGGGTCGGTGCTGTACGGGGAACTCCGCCGCGCGGAGCCCGAAGTTCGCGGCGGTCGTCTTTTCGGCCTATAGTCAGCGTCTGGGGTTTCGAGTCCCTTAGTTTTGACATGCCTTTGTTCCTCAGGAGTGCGAGACGCTACAGGGAACAGGCGCATGATCGCAGACGTGCCGAGCATCGAACGACACACACACAAGGTGGGTACTTTCGCCAGGGTTAATTGGGAAAGGGCGTACATATGTAAGGTGTTAGCATGAGCAAAGGTGTTTTCCCTGCTAAGTTATTCTTCATGAGCAAAGGTGTTTTCCCTTTTAAGTTATCCTTCATGAGCAAAGGTGTTTTCCCTGCTAAGTTATTCTTCATGAGGAAAGGTGTTTTCCCTTTTAAGTTATCCTTCATGAGCAAAGGTGTTTTCCCTGCTAAGTTTTTCTTCATGAGCAAAGGTGTTTTTCCCTTCTAAGTTATTCTTTATGAGCAATGCTGACCCCGCTTTTACTTCATTCGATTAATCATCTATACATATCTGGTTATAAGGCTCTGGTGTTACTACACGCACACCGGCGGTTTGGCCACCGCGAGGGTGTGCTTTTCCGGAAAAGTGGTACGTTGACCGTGTACCCCACGCGACGGTGGCGTTTGGAATGGGGGCCCTCATGGGTGGAGGGTGTGAGCGGTGACGCCGAGGCTGGTGGTCGGCGGCCGAGACAGGTGCTCGGTAGAGGGGGGGCACCGGGGCAGGGGCCCGGTGCGGTGTTCGGGAAGGGTGCCCGGTTTTTGTTTGGTGCAGGATGTGATCGTTGTTGACGGTGTTTGAGGGGTGACGGTTGCTCTGGTTACAGTGGTTTGCCTTATCTTAGTTTTCTTTTGCTCATTATGATATTTCTAGTCACTGACTTTCCACTCCGTGACAGGTTCGTCCAGGGGCGAGTGCTAGGGCACCGGTGAGGCCGCGAGGGTGCTGTTCTGACTTTTAGTGACTTCAGACACAGTGACTCTTCTTTCCCTTTTCTTTTATTACTCATGCTAGCTAGTTGTGGATTGCGACACCCCCGTGGGGTCGAAGTGGATGTTGCCTCTTCCTTTTTCGTATAAACGAATGATTGTTGCATTCTTTCTTACTTGGCCATTTTAAACAATGAAAAGCAAAGAAAACCGTTTGCGAAAACTACTTTTAAAACGTGGGTGTCGTGTGGGCACCGGATTTTACAAACCTTGTGGAATGTATGTGTTTGCTAACTGTTTTCACAAAGTTCGGAATCGAGTGGGTGCCGTTTTCAAACCCTGTGGATTTATGTGGCTTTCAAACGGTTTTTTCTAAAAACGATGGCATCGTGTGGATGCCGCTTTCAAAACCTTGTGATTATTTATCCTTTCAAAACATCGGCCTCTATGTTCTAAGTTTCTACTAGTAGATCATGTGAATTGTTTGGTTGTATGTTTCGAGACCTCAACTGATGTGGTTAGAGATTGTATGTGCTACGCCTTGTGAGACACTTTGTAGTTGAGACGCCGTGCATATACAAAGGAGACTCCGCCCGTTTGCAGAGTGAATTTGTGTATGCGGCGGGTCTGGACACGCGCCGGGGAGTATTGGTTTACAAAAAAAAATATATGGCCGAATTAGGGGCATCGGTGGCTCCTCTTCCGCGCGATTCGAACCCCCGGTGCGTGACAGTAAATTCAACTCCTTTTGTGTGAACAAGTACTTAAGGCTCTGGTGATTGGAGAACACATTGCAGTGTGCTCCGTAAAGATAGTGCCTCCAGAGTTTTAGAGCAAACACAACTGCTGCGAGCTCCAAGTCGTGTGTAGGGTAGTTTCTGCTCGTATTCCTTGAGCTGTCTTGATGCGTAGGCTATGACCTTCCCTTGTTGCATTAGTACTCTTCCAAGACCGCTCTGTGATGCGTCGCAATAGATCTCATAGTCCTCTCCGGGCTTCGGCAGTGTGAGCACTGGCGCCCGTGTTAGTCTATCCTTGAGTTCTTCGAAGCTTTTTTGGCATTGAGCCGTCCAGATGAATTTCTCCCCTTTCCGGGTTAATCGATTTAGGGGAGTGGCTATCTTTGAGAAGCCTTCCACAAAGCGTCTATAGTACCTTGCCAGTCCTAGGAAACTCTGGATCTCCGTTACCGTTGTTGGCCGGGCCCAGTTGGTCACGGATTCTACCTTCTCGGGTCCACTGCTATTCCTGACGCTGAGACTATGTGTCCCAAAAAGTCTACCTCGCGGAGCCAGAACTCACACTTCTTGAGCTTAGCAAATAATTTATGGTCCTTGAGAGTCTGAAGGATTACCCGTGAATGCTCCTCGTGTTCCTCATCCGTACGGGAGTAGATCAGGATGTCATCTATAAAGACCACTACAAACTGGTCTAAGAAGGGCTTGAATATCCTATTCATCATATTCATGAACACCGCTGGAGCGTTAGTGTGACGCCCCACTTCCCAGGGGGTCACCCATCCTAGAACTACTCTAGCTCTAGCACGCTTAACTCTCATGTTCCTCTTGGATTTTGCTACCATCCAAAATGCTATAGCCGGGTTAGAGATTTAGTCCTATTATATCATTTATATAGAGGACTAATCCAAATTCCGGGGGTGTCACATTCTTCCCCCCGGAATTTGAATTAGTCCTCTATATAAATGATATAATAGGACTAAATCTCAAAATCCAAGAGGAACATGAGAGTTAAGCGTGCTAGAGCTAGAGTAGTTCTAGGATGGGTGACCCCCTGGGAAGTGGGGCGTCACAGTTAGTGAGTCAAAACGGCATAACTGTAAACTCGTAATGATCATACCGAGTTCAAAAGGCTGTTTTCGGTATGTCATCACTCCGGACTCTAAGCTGGCGATAGCCGGACTGCAGATCAATCTTCGAGGACACCGTCGCTCCTTGTAGTTGGTCGAATAGGTCATCAATCCGAGGTAAGGGGTACTTGTTCTTCACTATGACCTTATTTATTTCCCGATAGTCGATGCACAATCGTAGACTCCCGTCCTTCTTCTGTACGAATAGTACGAGTGCGCCCCAAGACGACACGCTCGGTTTGATGAACCCCTTATCCAAGAGGTCTTCTAATTGTGCCTTAAGCTCCATTAGCTCCCCAAACGCCATTCGATGCGGTGCCTTGGTGATAGGTTGTGTGTCCGGAATAGGCTCGATGGCAAACTCGGTTTCTCGCTCAGGGGGCTTCCCAGACAATTCGGCCGGAAAAACGTCTGAGAAATTCCTTACTACAGGGATATCCGTAAGCGGCGGCGAGGGCCGAGTCGTTAGATCCACTGAGGCCGTATAAGCTACACACCCGCCCTCCATCAACCTTCTAGCTCGTGACGCAGAGATAGAAGAAGAGAAGAAGGTGCTCTTACATGCTAAGTATACGTGATCCGGAAATCCAGGTTTCTGCAGCCGCACCTGGCGCTTCTCGCAATCGATTAGCACCTGATACTCAGTAAGCTAATCCATTCCGAGTACCACCTCGAATTCCCTTAGCGGTGAAACCACTAAGTCCCAAAGACAACTAAGCCTTCCCAACCTTATTGGGCAGGAAGGTATAAAATATTCGCTTCTAAGGGTCCTCCTGGGGTCAAGATCGACATTATACTTCAAAATGGGTCTTTCCTAAATAAATATGGGTGGAGTACAAAGCAAAAAGTGGAGAAGTGGGATGCTCCTAATATCTAACAAGGCCCTACTCGCAAATGAAAAACTAAGAGTAGGGTGCCACCTGCTACTACTTCCCTCGAGGCAGTGCGTCCTTTGTCGTGCCGTCGCGTAAGACCTCTCGTTCGTGTAGTGCCACCGAAGGAATTGTTCCCGGGTTCAGGGGCAGTTAAAGCGGGACTGCCCCAGTTTGTCACAACGGAAGCAATGGTCGTGCTTCCAGGAACAAATGATCACCCGGTGTGCTCCTCCGCAGATGATGCATGGCCGGTCCCCCCCCCCCCGGCTCTGGTCCTCTCGCCGGCGTGCTTCTGGTTCCTTGCTGCGTCTTCGGATACTTGGGTGGTCGGCTCCCATTGGGGAAAGTCATTCCCGGGATAAGGCTGGGGTCGTTCTTGGCCCCCGGCTGGGCTCATGATCCTTCTGCCGGGTGCGTGCAACGGCCAATTCCCGCTCCACCAAAGTGGCCCTGTCGATCACTTCTCGGAAAGCGGGTAAACCCGCCGTCGGTATTACCTGAAAAGTGTCACTCCGTAGACCATCCTCGTAAAGGCGGGTCGTGTGGGGTTCGTCTTTCCTAACAAAATGGGGGTGCGCTCAGCCATGTCGTGGAATTGTTGTTGAAGTAGCCGATTCTCCACAGTTGCCGCAGCCGTCATATCCACTTTTGCGTCATCGATTGAAGACCGGGTTCGAGCCATTACCCGTGCATACAAAGAACCAAGTTATCCCCAGACTTAATTGGTCTAGCACCTTGACCTACGAACACTGGGACTCTATCCCTTTTTCTCGCACTCACACTCGCGCTCTACGTACTGTTGGGTTATATGTAATAAGGATCTAAATAGGGGAAAAAACACCTAGAGGGGGGTGAATAGGTGTAAACGTATAAACCCTCAAAAATCATTGGGATAAAAACCCAATGCGGAAATAAAAGATAACTCGCAAGATTTTTACGTGGAAAACTCCATCACCGGAGTAAAAAACCACGGGACCGATAACACGGCGAAATCCACTAGAATTAAAACACGTACAAGGTGATTTACCGTACACACTTACGACTCAACCTTTTCCATACGCTCCTAGAGGATCTTCTCCGCTCGCTCTGTCACGCCCCGGGGTCGAAACTGCGACCCGGCTCGCCAACAGATCCGCCACCTATGCCAAACCCGCATAGGCGAAGCGTCCTACCTGCAAGAAAAGTACTACAGCTAAACAGATATCAGAGCTATAAAAAAAAATCTGCTGTATAACTAAATCAATCACTGTACAACTGGAAATAATACAACAATGTCCGTCTCCCAAAAATGATAATCATACAGTATCCTCATATACAAACTCAGAACTCAACCGGGAGGTATCTCCAATAAATACATCAGTGTACAGGCTCACAATACATGACAATCCTCACTACAACAGTCTCTCAAAGAAGGAAAAATAAAATAACTAATCTACTGAAGCTCTCCTCTGAAGGGGTACCGCTACACACCAACGACGGGTAGGGAACTAGCTCGCGACTCCCTCGCCTCGGTCAGAAGGATCAGCAACAGAAACAACAGGAACCGGAGTAGAAGTTCCTGTGGGAAAAGACACCACGACGGGTGTGAGAACTACGTCCCAAGTAGTTCTCAGTGGGTGCCGCTAACAAGCCCGACGGTCTGCCCACTAAGTCCACTAGAGGCATAAAGTAACAAAAGCAGTGCTGTAAGGAAAGCTGGAAAAGTAAACTCTACAGCTACTATGCCTCTACCTAGATGCTCAAGGAGTGGAACAGAAAGAACATGATGCCACAACTAACTCTCATCTCTGATCACCCAATCTGAACTGACTGCCTCATCAGGTCCAGTCAAGCCTGCGCCAACCTACTGCCGTTACGTCCCGGAGGAGCGGACTTACGTAGGACGTCCATGACTGCCAACACCAGCACAGCCAGAGGGACAAATGCAGCGACAAGTCGCGATAGAAAAGCTCAATCTCACGCCGGTACAACAACCCGGTCTCGCCTACTCCGGAGTAGCACTCGAGGGGAGCGACCCGCTCGAGTAAAAAGTAGCCCATCTCAAGTATCTCTGTAAAGTATCTCTGTCAAGCCAAATGTGGCTCATGCAGGCTATGATCCACGATCAAACAGATCGGTAACTCCAAGCTCAAAACACAACTCAGTCGGAAAAAGAACCTCGACTTAAACAGCTAAGTCGGAGAACCCTCAACGACTCAATCTGATAATGTACGACCATGGCTGAGTCGGGAAACCTCCACGACTCGATCTGCCAGAACCCCAAGATCCTCAAGGCTAAGTGGGAGAACCACCTCCACCACTAAATCAGAAAAACAACCTCTAGATCACACTCTACCAACTCATAGCACAAAGTCGCATCCACTGCGAACAACTGCCTCTACAGGCCAACATCGCATCCACTGACCCGAGGAAGGGTCCGGGAACCCCGAAAGACTAGAACCTACAATCCAAATCAAACAAGAACAGGCTCTAGGCATAGCCTCTCGTTGTTCTCGTCCCAAGAAGAAGGCAGACCTTAGAACCCAGACCACTCGAATCATCTCGGGTGGTTAATTTATAGGAAAAAGGTGACATTTCTTACTGAAGCCATCTGATCTGTAAGAAATCCATATTTAATGATTTTTAGTTCTTTTTAGGAAAACAGTTGAAACCAAGTTTTATATCCAAGCCTCGAAGGGCTAATGCCTTCGTCCAATCAAACATGAACAGACTCCGGCGACCCTACGATGCTTGGAAGAAACCATTTGGTTGATAAAAATCATATGTGTGTCCAAAAAGGTTCTGGGTTTAAGGTCCTGCTAACACTGATCTACCGCTGCCACTAGCACAGTGGCGACAGATAAAACAAGAAAAATAAAACATCTCGGGGCCGCCGTCTACCCAAACGGCTCCCGCTACAGATGACACACCCAACTACATCTACCAGACTCCACTCTGCTCCCAAGCACGAGTGTAACATGCATCCCGCACTAAAAGATAACTCCTGACCACTCGGCCCACTACCCGGGCGAGGAAGAACACTATGTCCAGGAAAGTAGAAGTGTGGATGTCTAAAGCAGAAATAACCCTAGCCCAAGTGAGGGTTTCTACTAGTCTGGTTACACATGCAACATATGACGGGGTGCTAGGTCAAGTTCCAATAACTATAACTTACAGATGGTAGAAAGCAAGGAGATGACAATACCATCAGATAATACAAGGAATAGCAATTCCTACCTTCTAACATGCTGCACAAACATTTCACTATCATGCATAGTCCTACTATAGCAGATTTAAAGCACAGTCCATCAATCTTGGAGACAAGGCCACCCACCTGAAAATGCTAACTGTCCGGAGTCGCACAGCTGAGAAAGTCCAGAAATAGATATCTCTACTCACCCACCAATCCAACAATACAGGAACAGTGATCAATACCTCCTGGGTACAAAAACACAACCCAAAGTTACACTTAATTCCATAAAATCCAAGCATCACAAATCTGCTGGGAACAGTCCCCTTAATGCGAAATTTTCACCTGTAAAACGAACTCCAAAAATTCCAATAAAAATATCACAGCGAGCGTCTCGTCGAGACCTTCGAAACGGGTACCTGCACGCCCAAATCCGAGCCCCGTAGGCCGAGTTACAAATTCCACAGTACAGGTGCGCAAACACTCACAACCACACAACTGTAAACTCAAACACAGATAAAAGGGGAATAGTATACCTTCGGGCAAGCCTCAGAAAAATCTCAGAAAAATACAATGATAATCCTTGCGACGAGTAGATCCAAAAAGTGTATAGGCTCGTCTCGATCTGACACTCGGGTGCGGAGATAAAATTCCGGCAAGGGGCCGCTGTCCAAAAACTCCACCAGAAAACAGCGGCTTAGAAATGCCTCGAAAACCATGTCATAAACTCTGAATCCAGCAAGATGATCAACACGAAAGTCGAAGACGTACCTCTCGTAATTCCAACGCCGCAGAAATTGTCCAAAAATACTGACGGAGTAGCTCTGTAGACCTCTCAGATCAAACTGCGACGATAACGGGCCTCCGATGAAAAATCGCCACACTGCGCTCCGATGCCGAAGTCGTCGATGCCGCAGCTTCCAAAAAATCCGGGCCTCTGCCAGAAGATGCGCAAGATGAAGATCTCCAACTTTGCTAAAGGGGCAATGGGCAGGGGAGCTCGGGAAAGGGGGCAAAAAGCCCAAGCAAGCCAGCTATTTATAGGCTCAGCCCGAAAATCCACCTTTTGGACTTTTGGCCCAAAGTTTCGGGCGCCCGGTACTTCCGGGCTGCTACAGTAACGGGCCGGGCCCGTTACTGTGTGCGCCCGAAACGCTCACAGGCCGCCACGTGGCCCAGCATCGCTCCCCGCGCCCGGCGCACCTGAGCCAGCGAACCACGCAACGCCACGTGTCCAAGCACTGTGCTGTGCTCCGCTGCGCCCGACCAACCACGGGGTGCCACGTGGCGCCCCCACGTCACCCCGACAGCGCCCACGCCGCGCCCACGTGCGCGGCCGCGTCGCCGCCGGTGCAGTGTCGGGCACGCGTCCCGAGGCAACCGCCTCCACTGCGTGGACCGAGCGCACCAAGACCCTCCAACCACAGGCTGCCACGTGGCCACACCCGGCTCACCGTGCACCCGCGCCATTTCCATGGACCGCGCCTACCGCACCGCCCAATAGGGAGGCGCCACGTGGCCCGCGCCCGGTACACGACCTCCGCGGTGGACCGCGCGCCTCCGCCGCCGCCAACCGCCGCGCTCCGCCGCCCGCCGCCGCCGCCGGCGATGCCCGGCCGGCCGGAACAGTACCCAAAACCTCGAAATGCGTGTTTTCGCATCCGGACTCCGAAAAATACAAATAAATAGCCCGTTTCGATCGTTTTCGCGCGCTGAATGCAAATCCGAAGTCCGATTTGCCAAATTCCACTTCTAAAATTTTCTAAAAATTCCCGGAGAAGTGTTCTTTACTCAAATTTCGCGCTGAGTCCAATTTTAATAACCATTTCGCGCGAAACCACATCTAAACATCCGACGGGGTCCTCCGATCACTCACGTGATCCATTATACACCCGAAGTCCATCACTTGAGTCCAAATTGGTGCAGAAACACCGCCGACATGCCACATAGGCCTCCAGAAGCTGCTAATCGCACTGTAGAAGCCCTACGGAGATCTGGGTCACCACACGCTCCACGACGCTTCTCGAATCCACGATCTGCGCCCAACGCCGAATCCAAGGCGTCCAACGTCGAATCCACGACGTCCGACCGAGTCCACGGTCTTCACCCAATAGCACCCTTCGAATCCACGAACGTGCCTCGCTCCGAATCCACGAGAGCGGTTGAACCTTGAATCCACAAGGACACGCGAATCCACGCGCCGATTTTTGGGGTAAATCGTTGTTTTTGGTGGTGATGATCCGCCGAATACTTAGATCAAAGATAGATCGGAAATACCATCTAAGTATTCATTAGTTTGATTCAACTCAAGATGTGGGTATGAAAACCTAGAATCAAACTAATCAATATAGATGAAGAAACATAGAGTATTCTCTAATGATTTCCTTTCTTCTCTATATGTGGATCTAGAGCCGTATAAAATAAGATATGAATATGACGCCTATGTTCCTTAACCCTAGAAAAGGAGTCATAGGGTCTATTTATAGGTTAGAAACCCTAGGAAGGAGATAAGAATAAAAAACCTACCATTTCTGGAAATTTTACGGACGGCGATCCGGATCGGATTAGCTGTGATCCGGATCGTCGTAACGAGTCAGGTAGTTCCAGAAAAACGAAGGTTCGGGATCCGGATCGAAGTGCTTGATCCGGATCGTTCATACAGTTCACCAAACATCAACGTTCGGGATCCGGATTGCGAAGCCTGATCCGGATCGTTCAAGGAAAATGGTAAACTCAGTGTTCGGGATCCGGATCAAGAGAGGCTACGATCCGGATTGAACTGGTGTATGAACGAACCACCTTCGGGATCCGGATTGAACAACCTGATCCGGATCCTGAACATGTCCCAAGTCCAGTTTTTGATTTTTATGCAATGAAAGATTCTTCCAAGTGTTTCTACACTACAAGAGGTATTCGGATCACACAAAATCTTTAGTTAAACATACCTGATCCTTTTGAATTCTTCTTTCTTGAGATTGAGTTAAATGATCCAACTTTCTTCACCTTCAATCTTCAAGACATGAAACTTTCACGAAACTACGCCAACTCAAATTCCGTAACAATCTCCCCCTTTGGCGGTTTCGTGACAAAACACAGATCCACTAAACAAAATTCAAAAAGATATTTTTGTTGCTATCACCATACAACAAAAATTTACAATGGAGATCCAAAATAAAATACATGAGTTAAACTCCTAAAACAGACTCTAGACTTAGACATCTGTACTCTCTACAAAAGAAATCATTCTTGACAAAAGAAATCGTTAGATACCTCAAGAATTTTATATCATTCAAAAACCATATACAGAGATGAAGTTTATACTCATTTATACTTACCATGACATTTATACATTCAGATATGTAAACTGATCATAGTTAAAACACCAACATATCTTCTATGCAATCAAAAACTAAATGTCATGTTAGTGAACATCAACTTGTTAGTTATATTACATGCCCAAATAGTTAGTTGAATAGTTAGAGCATTCAAACAAATGAAAACCAAAAGTTGAAGTTCTACTTACCTTTCAAGTTGAGGTTATACTTACCTCGATGTTCACACATTCACATCATCATTGTTCTACTTACCTTTCAAGTTGAGGTTATACTTACCTCGATGTTCACACATTCACATCATCATTGTTCAAGTTCGATATTCACATCATCATTGTTCAAGTTCTCTCTAAACTCTCTCCCCCTTTTTGTCACAAACAAAGCCATAATTACAAAAATTTTGAGGAGAGTTAAATAGATCAGAATAAAGAAACGTGAGAGCTAAAAAATAACAAAAACTTAAAAACCTGCGAAGGAAAGGTTAGAAACAAAAGTTTATGCAGAGTCGTCGGAGCTGATACACCCAAGCTTCTGAAACATTTTCTTGATCCGTTTGTTCATAGAAGCTTGTTCCTTCTTAACTTCTTTGATATCTTCTCTCATTTCAGCGAAATCAGTAGCCATGCGTTCTTGTTCGTTTGAGAGTCGCTGTTTCTCCTTAAAGATTGAGCTAACCGACGCATCATCATCAGACGTTGATGGAGGTGCTGGTTGTGCTGCTGGTATAGAGGTTGTCGCTTGTTGTTGTTGTGCTCGTTGCCGGTGAGGAGGTATTATGGGTTCATCTGGCTTCGTCGAGAGAGACTTCACAATTGTCGTCTCATTAATGGTGCCCAAACTGTACATGTATGAGCTCGCGCTTGTATCGACTTTAAACTTTCTAAGGATGCGCATGATAATCATTGGGTAGGGTAGTCTTTCTGTGGGATGAGAGTGTTCCACATACCGCGCCATCCTTGACCAAATGAGATAAGGAATATTCAAGTTTGCTCCCATCAATGCGGTCGGGTTTCCAAGAAGATAAAGGTATAACATTCTGTCCCATCGAAGAACCTTCGTATTCATGTTGGGAAGAATGTTGTAGCAGACAATGAAGTTTATATACCGATACTCTGGTCGAAGCTCTTTAGAGAAAACAGAATTTCCGGTCGACCGAGTATTTGGAAGACAAATTCCATTAACTACAACTCTCCAGGAGTTGTTGTTGAAGCTTTGAGTTTTTAGGTAATGGAGTCCATCAGCTCTGGCTGTCATACCTAGCACAACTCCAATCAGCTGGGGTGTGACTTTGATTTTGATATTTTTAACCAAAGTGTGAAATTCTCGACGTCCATCCTCGTGATCAATCAGACTTGCAGCGTTCTGATAAAACATTCGAACTGAGTGTGGACAGTACCCAGTAGTCTCAGGGAAGTTGCAAATTTGAGCAAGACCAACTTGGTCAAACAAAGTCCCAAAAGCTACAGATCGTTCCTTCATTGGTTTGACATTGACATGTCTCTCGCCAATGCATTCCCTCTTCTCAAAATCCTTGATTCTTTCGGAGCTGATGAAGTCTTGTGGAGGAGGCTGCCTAGCAACTGGTTCCTCAATGGTAATTCCCTGAGCACTGCCTATTTTTCTTGCACCGGTTTTTCTTTTTGTTCCAATTGGACTTGGTTCCATAGGGGCTTTTCCTTTTTCAGCTGCAGTAGGCCTTGAAGCTTCAGCAGTTGCTTTCCCTTTGGAGACAATGGGAGCAGCTTGCTCGATTTCGATGTTATCCCAGTCGATCGACTCCGTCTCTGATTCAGTGTCGGAATCATCCTTGGTCTTCTTCGCTTTCTTAGCCTTCTTAGGCTTGACAGTATCCTTGGTATGAACCATGGCAGCAAGTGGGAAAATAATCCAAGTGATCACCATTTTGATTGATAGTGAAAAATGTATCCTGTGAAGACCAACTCAAGAACACATGAAAAATTGTTAATTTTCAAAGATTTGAAAAGATTGTACCCAAACAATCATAATCATGTAGAGAGACTAAGAATCAAATTAGTTTTGCAAAAGGACTTTTAAAAATAGATCAATTGCATGATTTTCGAAAATCCTTATTATATGCCCTAAAACCGAAATTTTAGAAATCGAAGCCTAAAAATCCGTTAATCAGGAGAATACCTAGCATATAATCAAAACTAATCTACCCAGAGTTCTTATTTCAAAAGAAATTTGATCAAAAACCATCCACAAACAAAATTGATCCAAGAAATTCATCACGTTTGAGGAGGAATAGAGAAAAACGGTGAAAAACCGAGATTTTGATCAATAAAACTTACTTGGAGTTGAAGAACTTGAATTTGAAAGCTTCCAAGAAGGATGAAATCTAGAGAGAGAGGCTCTGGAAACTTTGGAACAAAAGATTGGAGTAAAAGAAATCAAAACCCTTTTGTTCTTTATAAAACCCTAGCCGCGATCCGGATCAGACCATGCTTGCGATCCGGATCGGCTACCCGCAGTGAGAAACTGCGTTCGGGATCCGGATCGGCAGGTCCAATCCGGATTGTCAGCCCGCAGAAGAATACCTGCGTTCGGGATCCGGATCATCTTGCCCGATCCGGATCGGCTCCAACTTTTTCTTTAGAAAATTTCAGAGAAATTCAAGAAAAACCAGAAAAAGATTGTAAGCACAAATGTGTATCAACTTTAAACAAAAATCACCGTTTCATACAATAAGAATTAGATTATGCCAAATCTATCAATAATATCCAAAAATGAAACGAGAATTTACAAAAATTAAATCCCTTAAAGTTGAACACCTTCAATTACATCTAACTTGATCTTATGAGTAATGCCTTTATCAAATCATCAATTCAGTAAAGAAAATGAAATACAAAGATCAATAGATGTTTGAAATCCCAAATATAGTAGATAATGTATCTAGACAATCTGTTGAAGAGAGTGGCTCTTTGAGCATCTTTCTTTAAAAACCCACCTTATACCAACCTTGAAATTTGACGGAGTCAAGTATTTCAACATGCATTTTACTTAATCAAAAATTTGAACAACCATGCTTGGTATACATGTGGTAGCTGCACACAATACTCGGACGACCGAGGTGGTAGCTCTTTCCTCCATGTGGTGGTAGTTTTCACACTCCTCATTGGGATGTAACTCTTTCCACATCTTTTGAGCATTTTACTTTTCTTTGACTCCCCCTCAATTGGCTATCAATTATTTAAGATATAAAGTATTCAACCAAAAATTGATCTCGATTTCATACTCGACTAAGCAGTCAAATAAGATAATGACTATACCAAGAGATCATTGAGAGAGAGAAATTGACTTTGATCACTCAGAAGATGATTTAATTAACATAAATGATCATTGCAACAGTGAAATATTATGATGGCAAAAGCATAATAAATTTCTAAATGTGCGAAAAGATGCAATTAAAATCAATTATGATCTATGCTCAATTAATGTCCTATGTACAAACATAGATAATGAACAAAACAAAACAAAAAAACAAACAAAACCTATCCTAAGCAAAGGTTTCAAAAAGAAGTTTATTTCAAGGAAAGCATTCCAATTGCTTTTCGCAAATGAATAAAACATTTTTGATCCAAAGGTTTTGTTAGAATGTCAGCTAATTGATCCTCAGTTGAAATATATGAAAGTTGAAGAGTATTTGATTGAACTAGCTCTCTAAGAAAATGATATCTAAGTTCAATATGTTTTGTTCTAGAGTGCAACACAGGGTTTTTAGAAATGTTAATTGCACTTGTGTTGTCACAAAGAATTGTTACCGAAGATGCTGAAATCCGGAAGTCGCTCAACACACTTTTCATCCAAATGAGTTGGGTTGAACAACTACCCACTGAAATGTATTCCGCTTCGGCAGTCGAGAGTGCTATGCAATTCTGCTTTTTACTGTGCCATGCAACAAGGCAATGGCCAAGATAGAAGCATGCACCACTCGTGCTTTTCCGATCATCCACTGATCCTGCCCAATCGGCATCTGAGTATCCAACAATATCCAAACTTGTTCCCATAGGATACCAAATTCCGAAATTAATTGATCCTTTGATATACCGGATGATCCTTTTCACCGCTTTCAGGTGAACCTCCTTTGGTGCAGATTGATATCTGGCGCAGATCCCAACACCAAAAGATATATCCGGGCGACTAGCCGTGAGGTAAAGTAGACTTCCAATCATACTCCGATAAAGTTTTCTCGTCTACGTTCTCACTATGTGATTCACTTCCAAGTCCCTTGTGGCTAGTTCCCATTGGAGTCGGAAAATCCTTCGAATTTTCAAGATCAAACTTTTTAACCAACTCCATTGCATACTTGGATTGACTCAAGTGAATACCTTCATCATTTTGTTTAATTTGCAATCCAAGGAAATAAGTCAATTCGCCCATCATGGACATCTCAAATTCGCTTTCCATGGTCTCCGCGAATTTAGAAGCATCATTATCTCTTGTTGCGCCAAATACAATGTCATCGACATAGATTTGTGCTACAATGAAATTGCTTTGATAATGCTTCACAAAGAGAGTCCTATCAGCTCCCCCTCGAGTGTAGCCCTTCTCCAAAAGGTGCTTTGTCAACCTTTCGTACCATGCTCGCGGTGCTTGTTTCAGACCGTAAAGAGCCTTTTTCAAACGAAAAACATGGTTAGGTTGTTTATGGTCTACAAAACCTTTCGGTTGAGCCACATAAACTTCCTCATTTAAAAACCCATTTAGAAATGCGCTCTTAACGTCCATTTGAAATAATTTGATTTTAAAATGACAAGCAATAGCAAATAGTATACGAATGGACTCGAGTCTAGCTACAGGGGCGAATGTTTCATCAAAGTCTATACCTTCTACTTGAGAGTAGCCTTGAGCAACTAATCGTGCCTTGTTCCTGATGATAGTACCATCCTCATTTTTCTTGTTCTTGAAGATCCATTTGGTACCTATCACATTATGTTGCTTTGGAGGCTTCGTTAATTCCCAGACTTTGTTTCGCTCAAATTGATGGAGCTCTTCCTGCATTGCTTTAATCCAGTAGTCATCCTGAAGAGCTTCATCTATGTTCTTTGGTTCGATTAAAGATACGTAGCAAGCGAATCCACAAACCAACTGCCTCCGAGTTCTAACTCCTTCTTGTGGATCTCCAATAATATTCGATTCCGGATGATCCTTGGAGATTCGTAGCGTTTGTTGAAACGGAGTACTCGGAGATATATGAGATGATTCCTGCACATTAGATAAACTTGAAGAACCATTAGATGCATCATTAATATTGGAAGTATTATTATGAGAAGATGCAACGGCAGGAGAATCATCATCTAGAGAGATATCGAGGGTAGATTTTTCAGATGCAAAGTGAAAAGCTTCATCTACTTTAACATTTATAGATTCTACGATCGTCTTAGATTCCAAGTTAAATACTCGATATGCTCTACTATTAGTAGAATACCCCAAGAAAATCCCTTCGTCACTTCGTGAGTCAAACTTTCCAAGATTTTCACGGTCACGTAAAATGTAACACCGACTCCCGAAGATGCGAAAATATTTGATGTTGGGTTTTCTACCACACCATAGTTCATATGGTGTATTTAACGTTCCCGGGCGCAAAAACACTCGATTAATGACATAGACAGCGGTGTTCACAGCTTCAGCCCAAAAATGTAGCGGTAAATTCCGGCTATGAAGCATCACACGCGCCATCTCTTGAACAACCCTGTTTTTGCGCTCAACAACACCATTCTGCTGAGGTGTATAGGGTGCTGAGAATTCATGTTTTATGCCGTTGGAAGTGCAAAAAAAAACAATGAATTTGGAATTTATGAATTCTCCACCCCTATCACTCCTAACACGAATGATCTTTTCATTCTTTTCAATCATAATACGATGGCAAATCTCATGAAAAGAGTCAAACGTATCAGCTTTCTCTCTTAAAAATGCTACCCAAGAAAACCTAGAGAAATCATCAACCAATAAGAAAATATACCATTTACCTCCCAAAGATGGTTGACGGGTCGGCCAAAAGAAAGGAAAAAAAAATAGTCTACATAAACTACACAACTTTTAATCATAGAACGATTAAAGACAAGGAAGGATTTCACCTTTGCATACCCAAACCTATTGAGTTTTGGAGTATGTCGGCAATGGTTGAGAAATTTTCCTTGATGAAGACGTTTTGTCTGATTGATCTTTTTCTTTTGTCATCGTCTTGTTTGGAGTACTACCAACGTTCTTTTCTTTTGAAAAATCCTTCTTTGAATTCCGGGGAGTGAACTTATTGGTAGCAGTTGCAAGATGTGGTTGATTTGATCTTTGAGCTCCAATCTTGCAATTTCTTTCAATGTGCCCGACAAAATTACAACGAAAACATACCTTTGTGCATGACGATTCTGAAAAGGATGAAGTAGGCTTGTTGTCGTTGGTTGTCATGAATTCCGGTGTCGGAGGAGGAGATACCGACTGAGGCACAAAGACTGTCCCAACTGAACTAAAATTGTCTTCAGTTCGATTGTATCCGAGGCCGAACTTGTTTGTTTGACCAAGACCAAGAAGTTTATCCAACTTACTCCTTCCAGAAGAAAATTGCTGTAAGTCATCCTTGAGTTGGCAAATGGTCTCTGTCATTTCCAATTTTTCCCGTCGGGCCTCGCCGTAGAGCTTCAAGAAGTAGTTCGCTTTGTTCACCATATCTATATAATTCTTCTCGAGTTGCTCATTGGACTCTTGAAGGGAAACATTTGCTTTTATCAGATTATCCCTTTCCACTTCAAGATCGGTCGAGAGAGAAGTTACCCCTTTTTACTTCTTCTTCGAGATCCTGCAATCTCCCTCTCAACCCCTTGTTTTGCTTAGCCGGTTTCTTTGAATCCCGTAAAGGTCTGTGATAGGCTAAAGCAAAATCTTCACCTTCCGAATCATCCGATTCGTTGTCCGTTGCAATCTTTTCAACAGTGGAGTTGGACAACGACTCGGATGTACTTGCCATAAAGCACATGAAGGGTGAAGATATGGACGCGTGGAATGCCGTGGAGCTCTTTTCTTCATCACTTGAAGACGACTCATTTGACGTTGAGTTGTCATCCCAAGTGACGACTTGCATCGCCTTCTTCTTTGCCGGATACTTGTTGGGACACTCCGTTGCAATGTGGCCGTAGCCTCGACATTTGAAGCATTGTAGTTGTCCCTCTGAACTTTCTTATCCTTTGAGAAGTTCTCTTGCTTTCTTGACTTGTAACTTGAAGTACCCTTGCCTTTGTTCGACTTTCCGAAGGATGGAGATTTACTTGAATTACCCCTTCGAAAGTTGCGGCGAAACTTCCTTGTCAAGAGAGCGAGCTGCTTCTCAAATTCCTCCATAGAAAGGTTCTCGTCATCGTCTGAGGAGGATGTATCCGCGTCTTCTTCCTTAGTTGTTTTCAACGCATAACCTGAAGACTTAGAAGTGGATGCCTTTCCAGAAGAATTGTTAGTAGTAAACGTCATTTCATATGTTTGTAATGAACCAACTAATTCTTCTACACGTATTTCGTCCGGGTGTTTAATAGTTTCAATGGCTGTAACCTTTGGGCGAAATCGTTCAGGAAGAGTTCTTAAGATCTTTCTTACAATCTTAAATTCTGGAATCTTCTCTCCCAGGTTAGCACATGAGTTTACGATGTCTTGCAATCGTGTATAGTAGTCCATGAAAGATTCATTTTCTGCCATCAAGATAGAGTCAAACTTGCTCGTAAGCATTTGCAGTTTCTGAATCTTCACGAGGTTAGTTCCCTCATGTGTAACCTGAAGAACATCCCAGATTTCTTTCGCAGTCTCACACGCCGAGACGCGAGAGAATTCAGTTTGAGATAAGGCATTAAAAATAGCATTAATTCCCTTGCCATTGTAAGAAGATGAATCTAACTCTTCCTTGGTCCATTTCGACCTAGGTTTTAAGGTGCGAACATCAGAGATAATTTCAGTTGGATTAGACCATCCTAATTCAATTGATTGCCACACCCTTTCGTCGATGGAAATTAAAAAGGCTTTCATTCGTACTTTCCAGTACGCATAATTTGTTCCATCAAAGAAAGTGGGTCGATTGATGTTTCCACATTCAACCATTGTTTACAACCCTATTCCCGCTCTGATACCACTTGTTGGGTTATATGTAATAAGGATCTAAATAGGGAAAAAAAACACCTAGAGGGGGGTGAATAGGTGTAAACGTAATAAACACTCAAAATCGTTGCGATAAAAACCCAATGCGGAAATAAAAGATAACTCGCAAGATTTTTACGTGGAAAACTCCATCACCGGAGTAAAAAACCACGGGACCGATAACACGGCGAAATCCACTAGAATTAAAACACGTACAAGGTGATTTACCGTACACACTTACGACTCAACCTTTTCCATACGCTCCTAGAGGATCTTCTCCGCTCGCTCCACGACGCTTCTCGAATCCACGATCTGCGCCCAACGCCGAATCCACGGCATCCAACGTCGAATCCACGACGTCCGACCGAGTCCTCGGTCTTCACCCAATAGCACCCTTCGAATCCACGAACGTGCCTCGCTCCGAATCCACGAGAGCGGTTGAACCTTGAATCCACAAGGACACGCGAATCCACGCGCCGATTTTTGGGGTAAATCGTTGTTTTTTGGTGGTGATGATCCGCCGACATACTTAGATCAAAGATAGATCGGAAATACCATCTAAGTATTCATTAGTTTGATTCAACTCAAGATGTGAGTATGAAACCTAGAATCAAACTAATCAATATAGATGAAGAAACATAGAGTTTCTCTAATGATTTCCTTTCTTCTCTATAGTGGATCTAGAGCGATAAAACTAAGATATGAATATGACGGCTATTTTCTTAACCCTAGAAAAGGAAGTCATAGGGTCATATTATAGTTAGAAACCCCTAGGAAGGAGATAAGAATCCAAAAACCTACCATTTCTGGAAATTTTATCGGACGGCGATACGATCGGATTAGCTGTGATCCGGACCGTCGTAACGAGGTCAGGTAGTTCCAGAAAAACGAAGGTTCTGGATCCGGATCGAAGTGCTTGATCCGGACGTTCATACAGTTCACCAAACATCAACGTTCAGGATCCGGATTGCGAGCCGATCCGGGATCGTTCAAGGAAAATGGTAAACTCAGTGTCGGGATCGGATCAAGCGAGGCTACGATCCGGATTGAACTGGTGTATGAACGAACCACCTTCGGGATCCGGATTGAACAACCTGATCCGGATCCTGAACATGTCCCAAGGTCCATTTTTTGATTTTTATTGCAATGAAAGATTCTTCCAAGTGTTATTCTCCACTACAAGAAGTATTCGGATCACACAAAATCTTAGTTAAACATACTGATCCTTTTGAATTCTTCTTTCTTGAGATTGAGTTAAATGATCCAACTTTCTTCACCTTCAATCTTCAAGACTTGAACTTTCACGAAACTACGCCAACTCAAATTCCGTAACACGTACCTACACCTTGGTTTCCATTTGTTTAGTTGCTAGTGGCATTGTCTCTTTTGATGTTGGACACCGACTTCCGTGGTACAGGTCGTTTTTCTCTGAGACCATATAGATCTGTCACCTCCCCCGAGGTTCTAAATGAGCAAGAAACGTGTGATATGTTTTTGAAAGAACCTTCGCCACACCGTTCGCGCCAGACCACCACTATACAAATTCCCCCCACAACGGACGGAGTCTACTTTGTATATGCACGGCGTCCTCAATTACAACACATACTTTAAACCGTAGTCCCATGAAACCAACGGAGAGATCACACTTAATCACCAACCTCAATTACTACAACAAGATTGAAAGGATAAATCCACAGGTTTGGAAAATAGTGTCCATACGACACCCGGTTTTAAAACATTTTCGCAGATCTCTTTTAGGCGGCAACATAACTTGAAAGGATAAATCCACAGGTTTGGAAAGCGATGCCCACACGACACCTAGTTTGAAAACTATTTTTCGAAGTCATTTTGTTATTTGAAATCATGCCGCATACAAGTATAAGATAACGCAATAAAGATGTCACCACTAAGTTAGGATCTCAACCCAACAGTCCACATTTTTCCACCCCAACCATAATCACTAACCTACTAAGCAAAAGCAAGAGATAACCGAAAGTAAATAAGAACGTATGACTGCCTCAAGCGGCTAAGGTCTCTAAACGCATCTCACCATCGTCCCGGTTCCCACCCTTGTTCGGACCTGTCACAGTTTGGGGAGTCAGTGACAAATAAAGTAGATGAAAACAGGTAATGCTATAAAAACTGTAGTAACAAACCGATACACCAGAGCATTCCACTTCCCCCTCACGAATCACTATCTTCCCTCTCAAAATCATGCTGGGCACCTACCCCAGAGCTACTCCGCTGGCCTCTTGGTGCTTTTAACCCCTCCACTGCCCAGTTGCAGTCGCCTCACCGTGAGGGGTCCCCCATTATCACACATGTGTGTACACGGGTCAACGTACCATCTTTTCGGAAAAATACACCATGTGCAGTGGCCAAACGCCGTGTGCGTGTAAGCAATCATGAGCATAAATGCCGCCGTGTAATAATGCACGCGACCTTCGTCGCCACCAGTTAGAAATAAAAGAGCGGGTTCTCTTGCAAGGGGTTAGATAGTTCAGAAAGATACATCTACTTTTTTTCACAATTACAATGGAACGCCTATACACCGAAATACATAAAGCCCCACCGCAAACGCGTCGATCGAACTCCGAAAATCGACCTGTACCTTCGGACGACACCGGACCTAAAAGAAAGTCCCCCATAGGGCATATAGGTAAGATACGACTCTCATAAAGAAAACACGACTCCGAAAGCACAAACAAAAGGACTAATGACTCGACGTGGCGGCGGCGACGACGTGTGGCGACGAAGCGACCCCCGCGCGGCACGCACACCCACGTTTCGGTGCAGCCTCTGTGGCCGCTGCCCGCCGGCGGCGCATGCGGTGGCAGCGCGGGCACCAGCCCCGCGCTGCGCAAGCGCGCGCCGGCGCGGGCACCAGCCCCTTGCGGCGCATGCGGCGGCGCGCGGGCACCAGCCCCGCGCGGCGCATGCGGCGCAGCCGCGCGGCACCAGCCCGCGCGGCGCATGCGGCGCCCGCGGGCCTTTCCCGCGCGGGTACCTGTCTTGGAGTAGTAGCAGTAGCGGTACCCCTTCATTGAGATCTATTAGTACAGTCAGCAGTTGGTTTATTTGTTTTTACAATTGAAGACATTTGTAATTGTTAGGATCTGACTTGTACTGAGAGCCTTTACCCTGATGTGTCATTCTGTTTACCTCCCTGTAGATCTGTTAAGGAATTTGTCTTGGCGTATTTCGTAAAAGTGTTTAAGTCTTGAAGAGTTAAGATGACGGAAGCTTGGATCATATACCTCATCTCAAGAAAGAAGAATTCAAAAGGATCAGGTAAGTTTAACTAAACAACTTTGGTGATCCGAACACTTCTTATAATGTAGAAACACTTGGATGGGTTTTTAATCGCATAAAAATAAAAATTGGACATGTTATATGTTCAGGATCCGGATCAGAGTACTACATCCGGACCCAGAACATAGGTTAGTTTCATGCGCAATCCAGTCCGGACACACCTGTTTCAGTCGGACCCGAACGTGAATTTGCAAAAATTACATGAACAGTCCGGACATTGGTTACTTCAGTCCGACCCCGAATGTTGTTTTCTGGAAAAGTTCTGTTTATTGACGACAGTCCGGATCACACTTTCCAGTCCAGACTCGACTCACCCAAAATTTCCAGATAAGGTTAGTTTTTGATTCTATCCTCTTCCAATGGTTTCTAACCTATAAATAAACCTAATTCTATCTTTTAGGGCAATCCACAATAAGTTTTTTTATCTCGTAATGAACGAGAAAATAACGATGAAAAACTTATAGATCCACATATAGAAGAGAGAAAATAACTAGATTTAATTCTATGTTTCTTCATCTATATTAATTAAATTTGATTCTAGCTTTTCATACTCAGATTTTGAGTAGAATCAAATTAATGAATACTTAGATGGCATTTCCGATCTATCTTTGATCTAAGTATTCGGCGGATCATCACCACCCAACAAAACAACGATTTTTCCCCAAAATCGGCGGTGGATTCGCGTGCCTTGTGGATTCAAGTTCCGACCGCTCTCGTGGATTCGGAGCGAGGTACGTTCGTGTGATCGAGACATACTACCTGGTGGAGACCGTGGATTCGGTCAGACGTCGTGGACTTGACGTTGGACGCAATGGATTCGGCGTTGGACGCACATCGTGCATTCGAGGCGCGTTGCGAGAGAGCGGAGAAGATCTACTAGGTGCGTATGGAAAAAGGTTGAGTCATGTGTGAGTACGTAATATCACACTTTGTACGTGTTATAATTCTAGTGATTTCACCGTGTGATCGGTCCCATGGTTTTTTTCCCTGTGATGGAGTTTTTCCACTAAAATATCTGCGTGGTATTTATTTTTCCGCATTGGGTTTTATTACGCAAAGATTTTTGAGTGTTTATCGTTACACCTATCCCCCCCCTCTAGGTGTTTTTTTTTTCCCCCTATTTAATCCATATTATACAGAACCCAACAAGTGGTATCAAGCCGGGAATAGTGTTGTAAACTGGTTGAAGGTGGAAACATCAACGATACCCCCGTTCTCTTCGTGGAACAAACTATGCCTACTGGAAAGTACGATGAAAGCATTTTTAATTTCATCGACGACGTGTGTCAATCAATCGAGTTAGGGATGGTCAAATACAACTGAAATTATTGTTGATGTTCACACCATCAACCAGTCGAATTGGACCAAGGAAGAATTGACCAATCCTTCTTACAAGGGCAAGGAATTAATGCCTTATTTATTGCTTTGTCGCAACTGAGTTCTCTCGATCTCGGCAATGTGAGACTGCGAAAGAATTCTGGGATGTTCTACAAATTACCACATGAGGGAACAAACCTCGTGAAGATTCAAAACTGCAAATGCTTACGACAAGATTTGACTCTATTTTCATGGCAGAAAATGAATCTTTCACAGAGTACATACGCAGAGTGCAAGACATCGTGAATACATGTGCTACCGTTGAGAGAAATTCCAGAATGAAAGTTGTAAGAAAGCTTTGTAAATTCTTCCTGAAAGATTTCCGTTTTCCAAGTTACGGCCATGAAAACTATAAACACCGGACGAAATCCGTATAGAAGAATTAGTTGGTGCACTTCAAACATATGAAATGACATTTCTACCTAACTATTCTTCTGGAAAGGCATCCTCTCTAAGTCTTCAGGTTTTGCGTTGAAAACAACAAAAATAAGACGCGATTCATCCTCCGCAGACGACGACGAGAACCTATCTATGGAGGATTTGAGAAGCAGCTGCTCTCTTAACAAAAAATTTCGCCGAAACTTTCGAGGGTAATTCAAGTAACTTCACCTTCTTAAAGTCGACGAAAGGCAAAGGTTCTTCAAGCTACAGTCAGAAGAAAAAGTTTTTCGAAGGATAAGAAAAGCTCAGAGGGACAAATCCAATGCTTCAAGTGCCGATGATATGGCCTATCTCACGGAGTGTCCAATAAGAATCCGTCGAAGAAGAAAGCCGAGGGCAAGCGCGTCACTTGGGAGACACCACAGTTCAACGGCGAATGAGTCATCTTCCAGTGATGAAAACAACGCAACGGCGTTCCACGCGTCCACAACTTCACCTTTCGTGTGCTTTATGGCAATTACATCCGATTCCTTGTCCAACTCCTCCCAGTTGAAAAGAATGCAACG